>JADBJO010008733.1:18832-53832 GCA_016801955.1 Conus betulinus
TGGTAATAGCGCACTTGCTGGTCACATAGTATGTTTATATTGATATCTTTTTCCCTCTCTTTTGTTGCATTTTATGTGCAGTTTGTTGTGACATCACGCATATCAGTTTTATCACCCGCTTCCAGCCCTCTCGTCACTGTTTGTGTGGCATGTCATATCCTCACCAGGGAGAAATGCTGTGCTACTGATTACTTCTTTTCATCAGTGTTTTGTTTTCTACAGTTGTTACTGTTGGTCTTTTTTTTTTTCCTTGTTGACTGCAGATTACCTCTTTTCATGAATGTTTTGTTTTCTGCTCTCTTTTTTTGTTGTTGTTTTCCTTGTTGACTGCGAATTCCCCCTCTTTTTCATCAATGTTTTTGTTTTCTGCTCTTTTTTTGTCATTGTTCTTGTTGACTCTGTTTCTGTCTTTCTAGTCGATTGACAGTTATTTAGTACCTCCATTTTTAATACTGGATATATATGCTCACTGTAAGTTCTGGACTACTAAGCGATACGATTTTGTTCTCCAATTCTGTCCAGGGTACATTATTTTCTTAAACACTGTCTGTATAGCAAAATCAAATTTATTACCAAGCTATGAAGAAGAGTTTGGTACCTGACCTAAAAGCTCATACAATGTCTGTGTGCACAGAGCTCAAATCATGGATCATTCAGTGTGCTGCTCAGTTCAGCTCTCACACTACAGCATGTTGCACCTCTGTGTGGTCTGGTGTGGTCAGTCTGTGTATCACACATACAACTGCAAGAGCTCTGCTATTTCACTGGCAGCTGAATTAACATGTCTTATGATATTCTACAGATGAAACAGATGATCTATGAATGAAATGGAGTATCTATGAATGAAATAGATTATCTATGAATGAAATGGATTATCAATGAATTAAATGGATTATCTATGAATGAAATGGAGTATCTATGAATGAAATAGATTATCTATGAATGAAATGGATTATCAATGAATGAAATGGATTATCTATGAATGAAATGGAGTATCTATGAATGAAATAGATTATCTATGAATGAAATGGATTATCTATGAATGAAATAGATTGTGAATGAAATAGATTTTGTCCAGACCAGGGAATAGGCGGCTTTAAAATCCAAAGCACTTGGCTGTTAGAAAATATATGGTTACTAGCAGCTGTACTCTGACAACTAGGAAATTATCAGAATACCCCAAGCTGAGCATTTCTCTCTGAAGGACGTCAAAGTTTTATATCAAACTGCACAGAAATCTTGGGTTTTTCATCTTGAGATGAAGTGTGGTTGAAGTTATAAATTCATTTAAGTACTTATTGTCACATTGAGGTTTTAAAGATGAAAGGTTGAATGCCAAGGGCATACATCCATAGGGGCATGACCATTAGAGATGTTCTCCATGTCTCCATTACGGAAAGGAGACCCTGACTCTATCCTTCCTCCATGTTAACCTTCCCTCACCTGTATTGAGTTTCCCATTGTTTGTCCTTTGCAGGCAAAGATGATCACGACTTCTGATATCACTGGGTGGTGGTGGTGTGTGTACCAAGATGGTTATCAGGCCAGTCCTCGCATTGAATTATCTGTTGCAGTGTGGACAGGGCAAACTTGGAGGTGAGCCAGGTTGAAAAGTGGTGCTTGCTCTGTTTTTACAAAACTGACATTGTTGTTCCTGTGCCTCCACTTGCCTTGTTTCAAAGTCTGTCACTCCGGATTTGACCATGGTGCGCCAGGTTGAGCGATCTTGTGCAGCTTCTTTCCCAGGACGCAGAGGTGATGGTACAGTGCTTCAGTGAGGCCTGCAGTGTGTCTTTGTAGTGCTTCTTTTGTCCTCCATGGGAACGCTTGCCTTCCAGCAGCTCGTCATAGAACAGTCTCTTTGAGAGACGATTTTCATCCATACTGTGTGCATGTACTGCCCACCTGAGTTGAGAGCGTATCAGCATTGCATGAATGCTTTCCCTGTGGACCTTCTGAAGCACCTCTGCATGTGGTACTTCGTCCTGCCATGTGATGTGCAGCAAGGTTCTGAGGCATCCTGTGTGAAAGAGTTCAGCTGCCTGGCTCTTTAAACTTCACGGACCTGAACCAGATATCCCTGTACTGCATGCTCGGTGGACAGAAGTTTTCAAGCTGTAAGAACTTGACCCAAAAAGTGGTTCAAACTCATGACTGTCGGCTCTGCAGACAAACGCTTCAACCATTTGACCACTGCAGTTAGGAGAAAATTATGTTCAAAGGGAGAAAAAAAAATTGGCAGTGAGCTGTGGTAGTAATGTCAACACTGGGATGGGATTAGAGGCAAGGAAAGTAAGGAGTATGAGTCAGGGTTAAAAAAAAAAAAATGTATATATATATATATATGTTTATTGCGCATGATTTTTTTTTTGGTTGTTGACATTATGCTGCAAGTTCCAGGAAATACCAGTTCAGACCTCATAAATGGTCAGAAATCAAAAACTTGCTGCCATCTCCATTCCAATTCCACAGGTGTGCTGCCCCTTGAACCCTCCAAGGAGGCCTGTACACCCCCCGTGTGTTGCCCTCATCAAGTTTTTTCAGCCGTTGGGATAAGCTCCTGTCTTCAGCATCATTATTTTATCTCCTTTTCATTCTTCTTCTTCTTCTCTTCCTCTTTCAATTTTCCTTCTTTTTCTTCTTCTTTTTCTCCTCCTTCTTTTTCTCCTCTAACCCCTCCTGCTCCTTCTCCTCCTCCTTTTGATTCTCCATCCTCCTCCTCTTCTATTTTCTATTTTTCATAATCAGTTTTTACTCGTGTGCCATTGCCAACATTCCATCAAATGCTGCTTTTTTGCCATCATCACTGCCTGTTACTCAGAGGCAGTTACTTCTCTGTGTGTGTTTCCTGATCCTTTGTGCAGAAAGTTTAGCTTTTGAGACTGTTGTGTAGTTAGTGGTAAGTGTGATGTTACTTCATTGTTTTCTTTCTTTCTTCTTCTTCTTCTTCTTCTTCTTCTTCTTCTTCTTCTTCCTCCTCCTCCTCCTCTTCTTTCTCTTTCTTCATTTTTCCCCCAATTCCCATCATCATCAGCAAGAGCAGCAGCATTATCACAAGCTAAATGACAAAAACTTACCGTTGCTCCTCTGTTGTAATCGTATGTACTGTGATATTACCGTGGGTAGTGGCACAGGGTGTATAGGTTCTCATCTGTTGCTGTTGTGTTTTGTTGTTGTTGTGGTTCGTGTGTTTGTTTTGCTGTCTTGTCATCTATTCTGTCCTGTCCACCACCGTGCCCTGCTTCTTGGCATTACTCCCACCCTGCTAATCCTGGCCGGTATACACACAGCTGCAACAAACAGTATTGTAGGACCTTCTCAGTGCCGGCAGTACAGTGAGTGTACACCATGCGCTGTCAGGAGGCAACCTACCAGAGGAAACCCTGCACTGTCAGCAAGGCGTGGGGGGGTGTTCCACAGTGCCTGTTCTGATCCAACTTACATAGGACACCTCACATGAAGCTACCCGACGATGACCGTAATTTGCGTTGGGTCTTTCTCACTATGACATTACTTTGTATGCCAGGCAGACTGATCACATAAATATCTAAAAAAAAAAAAAAAAGAAAGAAAAAATGTGATTGTAGTCTCAGCTTTCATTTCAACAGATTAAAACGGACCTCTCAGTCTGAATGATGACTTATATTTTCGAGTGATTCATGGAACAGCAAAGCTTCCCTGTTGGCTGTTAATCCATGATGACATGAAACCTGAACCAAGTTTTGGCACCACCATACATCAGTCATGGGGGGCACAGTGTCGCATTCACTCTGATTGGATGATGACCGGTGTTCTTCAGAGTGTCCCACCTCAATGGAAAACAGGAGAGTGTTCATTCCAAAAGACTTTGAGTATGGTGCTGTTGTGATATTCTGCCCCTTGTGTGCCTATCTCCTGATTTCTTTTCTTTTTCTTTTTGTTGTTGCTGTTGTTTTCATTTTTAAAGAATTATTAGTAACTCCGCCAAACAACAGGGACAAACAGATTACAAGACAAAACATGATGTGAAAACGAAGAACAGGCAGATTGTTCATTCTTCATTTTCATTGTCCTGAATGTCATTTATTCTGCTTGAGGAAGACCTAAGAGGTTGAAACGCATCATGTTTTGTCTTGTCATTTGTTTTGTCCTTGTTGTTTGGTGAACTTGCTTGTAATTCTTTTAAGATTTGTTTCAGTTTCTGCCTGCAGTCACCTCACGTTAAAACCAATCCTGATTTCTTTGTCAAGATTAACAAACTTTCCATATCGTAATCCAGAATGTCAGCCCATATCCTCACACGCATACTCGCATGTCTTGATATTGCAGATTGGTTGTTCACGTATCTTATCACATTATACTTTTGATGATGTAAGCAAACTTGTTTGTTCATGTATCTTATCACATCATACTCGTGATGTTGTAAGCAAATTTACCTTCTGCCCTCTCCATCCCGTCTGGCCAGCGTGGAGCTGATCTTAGGCAGAGGGTCTTTTTGACAAATGTGATGAAATGTCTTCAGTATGGTTTCCTCATGATTCAGTATGTGGTTAATATTATGAAAAATGTGTGCCTATGTCAGTGTGGGTGTGTGTGAGAGAGAGAGAGAGAGGGTTTAGGTAGTGGAGTCTGTGTGTGCTTATATATGACGATTTGTGTGCACGTGTGTGAGTGAGAGAGGGAAAGAAAAAGGTAACAGCAGGGGCAGGGGAGTCTGTATATATTTATTTATGACAGTTTGTGTATTGATATAGATGGCAGAATATTTTTTTGTTTTGTCTCTTTGTTTTCTCTGTTAGAAGTGCGGTGTTTTCCCCACCTCTAGTCTAGTCCTGTCACATGTAATGTGTTTGCTCACTAACCTGCAAATACTGAAGGGTGCTGGATTTGTGCAGTGTTCCTATGTAGCTGCCCACAGCAACTGTTCCTGTAGACAGCGTTCCTGTTTCCTCAATATTCTTGCTGGAATATGCTGAGAGCCATGTTTGCCTGCTTGAGATGCCAGACCCATGATAGATGGCTTTTTCAATCTGTGGGTGTATAAGTAATCTGTAGTGTACATTCTGATGGCACTGTCAATGCATAGTGACTGTATGGGCATCTGTCTGTGTTGTTCTGTGTCCGTCTTGTCTCTCAGTAACAACTTTCCATCCTAACCTTTCCACGCTGTAATCCCTCATTTGCATCTCTTTTTTTTTTTTTTTTTGCATCCCTCACCTGTTCACCCCCCCACCCCCCCCCCCCCCCCCTCAGCCCCCTCCCTCCACCCTCGCCACCTTCCTTCTCCTGAAGCGGTCCCCCTCCCTCCCACCTCCCTCACCCAGCATGGCCTAGTTTAATCCGCCTGAAGGTTGTGTGTACATCGGAGAATAGCATAGTAACTAAATGATTGACATACACAGTGTTGCTAAATTAGCTGCAATATTCGGAGATGCCAACTGTCCTGTTTCCATTGTATTTTGTTACTTTTGGTCACACCATGCTATGTCAAATTCTTCCATTGAGTTTATTTTCGAGTAGGTGTGTCATTCGTCAGCTTTTTTCTTTTTTTAGATAAGCTGCTGAGCAGTTTTGCAACACATATGTACTGAGCACAGACTGGGAGAGTGAAGTATGATAATTCAATAAATTCAGATGTCAAAACTGAGCAAAAGTGCGTGGTGCACACAGCCACACCAAGCCTGCACCAAGCGTTGAGTGTATCACTCTGCTAATTTGTTTCCCAAACAGAACGTGGTGTGACTGTATTCTCTGTCAAGTTACCTCTGGTGTCTGCCTCACTGCATTATGCAGTGGGATGGAGGGGGGGGGGGGGGTGAGGGGGTTCTGCTTTTTGTTTAAGCGTCAAGCAGTGCGAGAAGCAGCAGCAGGTCAGACGTTTTGGCCAAGTTACACTGAAGAATGCCCTTGCACAGTGTTGCCATCTACCCACAGAAACTTGCCCAAAGGGGGGCACCTGTACTAGAATTTGACTGTGACGCAGGTAGAACACTGAACTTACGCCATGTAGGTAAACACTGTATGGGCACCAATGCAAGTGAGTGTCCGAGTGTTCCTTGAAAAAAAATCAAAATGTTCCTTTGAAATTTGTTAATTGTTCCTATAAATGGTTCAGAGGGGTTGGCATCCCTGGGCGTTTTGAACCGATGTACAAATCAAGATGCTGTCTGTTGTCATTCTTTATCCAGGTGGGACTTGGTTTTCCCCACACCATGGTGAAGCCCTCAAAAAGACTCAGTGGAGTCGGGGAGCAGAGGGGGAGGGGTGTGTGTGCGGATTATCATGTTGACAGCAATGATCATGAAACTGAAATGAATTAAACAACCCTACACCCTGTCCTCCCTCCCTCCCACCCCCACACTCTTTCTATAATCCTCCCTTTCCCCAGCGTTTGAAATAACAGTTCTTGCAAGCTGTTTATTGTTTTGAATCTGCATCGGTTGTCATTTGGAAGTGCTGTGGTTGTGAAATAATTTCTTTTTTTTTTTTTTCAAATGGTGGTGAGCAGATGCAGCTTGTACTGCATGGTGAGATGTTGGTGATGACATGCACCGTTTGATTTGTTATAAATACATCGCAGGAAACCTGGACTGTTCTGGATCACGACGCTGGTTTAAATCACTACGCAATGTGTGTGAATATTTTTTCTGAGAAAAAACGTATATCAATGTGCGGTTTTCATACAAACTTTTTGGGAAAGATGGGCTTGTTTGGGATCACTGTGCAGTATGTATTAAAATGTCTTTTTTTCAAAAAAGATTGATGTCAGGTGCATGGTTTAGGTATTTGTTGTTGACTTTGCCGCATTTTGTTTGAGTCTGTCTGCAACATAAACTGATAAAGTGTTCAGACTGTGTTATTTTATGGAGACATTTTCTGCAGGAAATGGTTTTCTGCCACCACCATCTCCATCCCCACCTCCCGCCCCCACTCTACCCCCCCCCCCCCCCCCCTTTAGAAAGCTGACCCATCGGCCCCTTTCATTGACTGTTGTCCCCCATGTTTGATTTTTTTTTTTCATTGTTCAAATATTAAGGTTGTTGGTTCAACTATATACTACTCCCAATTCGTGTTGTTTCTATGTTATTCTTATTGCATTAATTAGTAAACATGTAATGTCTGATGGAAAGGTGTCATTAGTAAACATGTAATGTCTGATGGAAAGGTGTCATTAGTAAACATGTAATGTCTGATGGAAAGGTGTCATTAGTAAACATGTAATGTCTGATGGAAAGGTGTCATTAGTAAACATGTAATGTCTGATGGAAAGGTGTCTGCATATGGAGTGACAGTGTACTTAAGGAGACGGAGGGGGATGGGAGATGGTGGTGAGGAGGAGGGGGAGGGGAGGGGTGCGCGGGGGGGGGGGGGGGGGGGGGGGGGGCGGGGAGCTATCAGAGAAAGGTCTTTCCTTTCAGATTCTGAAGAATAAGATCAACATGAATTTGTGACACAAAACAAACAGCAAATCAAAAAGTGAATGCTGATGCAACAACATTTCAGGCTTTAAATGTCTGGTGTTTATATCTTCATGAACAAGTGGCACCGCTCACCAAAATGTGCATCTGTACAGATACAACCCTTTTCTGGCTGTACTTGATTGACCTGGTTGCGTTGTGATTGTTATATATGATCCTGTTCGTATTCCAATGCCTTTGGGTGTCTTGTATACCTTGTGGTGGAACACTTTGCATTGCCATTAAGAGGTATTCTCTCTGTCTTCATCTTCCTCACCCTGGTGAATTCTGTGTTTTTGATGTGTTGGGTTTTTTTTTTTTATGCCTATTCCTGCAAATCCTGAAAACAAAATGTCTGCTTTTTGTTTGAAAGAAATGGATGTGAATTTTTTTTTTTTTAGACACATGATGAAAACCTTTCTGAAAAGTGTCGATTCAGGAACAGATGTGTTCTTAGTTGGATGAAGCTGAAAGGAAAAGGAGAGGTGGAGTGTTTTTCAGAATAGAAATCAGTCAAATAGAATGCAGAATTGGTACTTTCTTATCTTGAAACACTTCCCTCCTGCTCTCATTCTCAGGATATTTAAGATGAGTGTAAAACCCTTAAAAAAGATTACATGCAAAAGCCCATTACGGTATGAGGAAAAAAATACAGTTTCCATGTCTTCCATATATAGATCTGGGCTGTCCCTTTGTCATACCCAAGTTGCTGAACTGTAAAAGCACAGGGAGCTCTCAGTGCCTGCATGCCACTCAAAACTGGAGGCCCAGCATTTCCGCCAAGTGCCTTAAGTGGTGTCTTTATATAACTCGTTCTCCACACGAAGACAGCAGCCTAATACTACAGGCCCTGTATGCATTCATAGCCATGACTGCCTGGCATCGGAGTGAAGACAGCTGTGTGAACATTCATGCACTCAGGCTGCCTAGAGAAGAAACAAACTGTCGAAAAACGACGTTGTTGATATTCATGTATTTTGAATCGCATCTCTGAAAATACTGCCAGCCTTGCCGGGAAACCTTTAGGGAGAGGGTTTCGACCTCATGCACGGCCCACCGCGGGGTAGAATTGGAAAGCTCTGGAGGTCATCACGTCCATGTTAAAGATTCAAGTGTTTTTTTTGTTTTTAACTTTTTATTTATTTGCTGTGTAAAAATGTTTTGTCTGTACAACATGAACTTGATATTTATTGCTGCTTTTTTTTATTATTATTTTTTTTGTTTTTTGAAAATGTGGGGGAGTATGTGGATGGGGAGTGATTTCTTAAAAAAAAGAAGAAAATCTGGGAGATGTAATAGGTTTTGCTGTTGTACTTTGAGTCGTAGGATAATGTCTTTGATCTCTGTGTGTGTGTGTGTGTGTGTGTGTGTGTGTGTGTGTGTGTGCAAGGAAGGGATGTCGGGGGGGAGACCTTGCATTTTCTTTGTAACAGTCATGTCACGTAGGATGACAGTTGAGGGCCTAGAGATGTCAATTTGCATGCGAGGTTCCATGCGTTGTGTTTCACTGTCAACGTTTCAGCCAAGAAACTTAGCCTGCATTTAACAGGAACACTCTGCACTTCAGTACGGAAAGCATGCTTCTATTCCAATTCACAACCTGTTGGTTTTCATCCAGAAACATGATCACTGTTATAAGAAAAATATTCATCCGAAGGTGCGGGTAGGACCCAGAGAAGTGTTTTCCTCAACAGCCGAACAAACCAGCTGGGAGCAATCCTGCACTGATCGAAACATGATCACCGTTATATATACTGAATGTTATTTTCTGTTACATTGCAATTTGTATGTCTTCCAACATGTTTTTTTTTAACTCATATTTTGTTCGATGGTGCCTTGTACTTAACAGCGCTAGTTGTTTCTTGATTAGTGGGGATGATGATGAATGATGAGGTCATTGTTTTGTCAACATTTTGCTCTTATCTTACTCAGTGGATGTTTAGCTTGTTCAGTGGGAGGTTTTTAACTCTTTAAGTAGCCTCTGTGGGGATGCTGGCAGCTGTTTGCAGTATAGATTGCATCCCCCCTTTCTGCGAGTTCTCTGCCAGTAATGTGTGTGTGTGTGTGTGTGTTTCTGTTTTTTTTTTTTTTTCTTGTTTGGTTTGGGTTGGGTGGGGTTTTTTTTTGTTTTTGTTTTTTTTTTTTTTTTTTTTTTTGGGGGGCGGGGGGTCACTCTCTTTTGACTCGGCTTATTTGATTCACAGATATGAACAAAATTTTTCTTGGTCTAATCACCCGGTTTCAGTTGCCCTTGCACGTGCATTTGTGTGTGTGTGTGTCCATGGTAAACTGTTAGCATCAGCATTTTCGGAGCAAGTACCGGCAGTAGCATGATCAAACTTGAATATAGTAAAACAAACTAGGAACATACAAAATTTTAAAAAATAAAAAAGTAAAAAAAAAAAATTTTTAAAAAAAAACAGACACAACAGGTTCGTCGTATGGGGGCTTTTTCAAGCAGCACAAACAATACTGAAAACAATGGAAAGAAAGGACAAACAAACAGTCATTTATCTCTTCGACCTGGTTGCAAAATATTGCACAGGCAGAAAACTAAAGTACAGGAATGGAACGGAAGAAAAGAGGTTGGAGGGGAGAAGATACAGCTTAGAGTGATTAGAATAAGATAATGATAATAATAATAACAGATAATATGAATGATGTTATAACATGATAATAGCAATAGTACTAAAAGAAATGGTGATCATAATGATGATAGGAAGAAGGGAATGAAGAAAAGAGAAGAACTGTAACAATAACAACAACAACAATAATAATAATATAGAAAATGGGAAATATGGTAAGGAAAAAAATCTTAGAAATCTATAATTAGTTGTAATCATGCTTACAATAATAATAATGATAAAGAAATTGATGATAATTGTAATGATACAGGAAATGGTAAAGATAGTAATGTCAAATCTCTGAGATATACACACGCATAATAACTTAGAAAATTCGACAGAAACCAAGTTTATCATAAAATACATATTATTATTATTTTAATAATGATTATACTACTACTACTATTCATACTAGAATTAATAATGACAATAGTAATGATAATAACAATTGTAATAATGATAATGGTAATGATAATAATGATAATAATAAACTTTGTTAGAAATTTGGATCACTTCATTGCTTTACAAAACAAGCAGCAGAATATTTAACTATGTACAATATACCATAACAAATATCACGTTACATTTTGTCAGGATCAAATCATTCTATGCCAAGCTGCCTAGCAGAGGTGGAAGCATAAATCAAAAAATACTAATTATAGAAATGTGATAGATCATGTATCAATTTATTTTGCCAGATGTAACTTAGTAAGGCTGAATACAAATGAAGCAACACAAAAGCTGGAAGTAAGTCTCTCTGATGTTTACCATATATTTACCAAAAAAAAACTGATGTTGCCAAACGTTAAAAACTGGCACTTTTGCTGGGGAATGACCAATTTGGTCATGTGTATTAGTCCAAATATTACGTCATACGCGCGACAGCTTGCTGATGATGCACCTTTTAAGTACATAGGCAACCTGACAGTTAAACAAACAAAAAAAAACACAAAAAAAAAAACGAAGAAGAAGGAAAGAAAAGAAGAAATTCAGACCGAAAAGTCTTACAGAAAAAGATTTCTGGGCTAAGTGTTTACCCAGAGAAGCATGCAGATGGCCTTTGCATAACTGCTAGAGAAAACAGCTTTCTATCCACGGTCAGGATTGTTTTAGAGTGCGGCTGTTTAGGAGAAAGAACGGGGCAAAAGAAAAGAGAGGGGGGTGGGGGGGGGGGGGGGGGGGGGGGAGGGGGGGACTGGCCAGTTGGAAAGTCAAGTGAGAGGAAAGAGGAGGGGGGGAGGGGGGGAGAAAAAGAGGAAGGGTGGGTTGATTTATGCGTGTGTGTGTGTGTGTGTGTGTGTGTGTAATACTTATTTGAACCAGTAGTGAACTTTACTTTTTTATGTTCTCAAGCCTGAAGAAATTGGAGGGGGGGGGGGGGGGGGTGATAGATTTTGCTGAAGAGTTTGAAATGTCGTCAAATTTTATACATCCCCTTGATTTTGATATTGTGGAGCTTGCATTGTGCCTGGGAAATCGAGGTCAGTCCAGTACTGTGAAGTGTGTGTGTGTGTGTGTGTGTGTGTGAGCGCGCGCGCAGGGCACGCGCACGTTTGTGTGTGTTAACATGCATGCGCGCGCGTTTGTCTGTCTGTGTGTGTACAAGTGTGTGTGTGTGCACGCGCCCATGCGCACGCGCGCATGTGTGTGTGTGTGTGTTGCTGTCAATATGATTCACAATGTCACCTACTTGGACATTGATTTATCATAATTTGCAAAATCTTTGCCGTGGACATAAGGACTTTTTATTCTTTTGTGTGTGCGAGAGAGAGAGAGAGAGAGAGACTCATTCATTTTTAGTGTCGTCGTTTTGAAATTATTCTTTTCTTCACTTCTTAATGCATTATGGGTTTGAAACTCAAACGCGCCAACAAACAACTTTGTAGCCTTTACCTTTGAAAAATTTGTGGAATTCCTTCTTTTTAGGTGATTTTTTTTGTATTATTATTATTATTATGAAACTTTACTAATGTGATCCACTGTGCCTTGTGAATCTAAAACCAAAAAAAATTGCGTAGGTTGCATTTTTCCTTTTTACAAAGTATATTTATTCTATGGTGCATTTCTCTGCAAAAATAAACATTTTCTACTGCAAGTGTCCGTAGTGTGTGTGCCGTGTGGTTGTCCACTGTGGACGGGTGAAATGCCGTGTGGATACAGTGGGGAGGAGGAGGGGGGTGAAGGAGGGGGGGGGGGGGGGGGGGGGCGGAAAGCGGGGTGCGACTTACGCACCATTTTTTTTTTTTTTTTTTTTCTTTTTCTTTTTTTTTTACTTAATTCCTGGCTGTATCACTGTGCAGCCCATCAGTTCTGAGCGAACAACTCGGCAGATGAAAGCTTGTCCATACAGGTGTGGTCAGGGTAAAAGGGAGTGGAGAGAGGGTGTCCGGTAGTTACGTGCGTGTACGTACGCGAATGCGTGCACGCACGCACGCGCACACACACATACACACACACACACACACACACACACACACACGTTTTTTTTGGGGGGGTTTTTTTTTTTTTTTTTTTTGTATCGTACTTTGCTTTTATTTTGTTTTGAACTCGAATTCTTCTTTTCTATTATCAGGCTAGTCCGTCAGTGTCATGAAGCGGAGATGAAGGGGTGGCGGGGGGGAGGGGGGATCTGGAAGATAAAGAATAATGTTTTAAAAAAAAAAAAAAAAGGGGGGGGGGGGGGGGGGGGGGGGGGGGGGGGGGGGGGGTGCTTACAATGTACCATTATTGGGCGAACAAGTGTGGGCTCTCACACGATATGAAAGATTCTTTTCTTTTCACAAGCATACAAACGGGTGCATCAATGTTTCAAGCCTGGCAAGTCGAATGGCCCTTGGCCCTTGCAAATAAAGACTTTTAACCGATACACAGCGAGACGTGGGCTACCGGTAGCGTTGGCAGGGGTAGTACACCTTTGATGGAATGTGTATTTCATGCACAAGATTGTATTGAATACAAACCCTGATGAAATGCAACTTTAATTCTTCTATTTAGGGCTACAGCGGACGGTTAGCACGTCTTTTTTTTTCCATTTGTTTCAACGTATACATTAATGATGGATGAAAAAAGGATACAGTTGTGGCCATTTTGCTGGGGTATAATTTCTAAGCACATGCGTATTTTATGTATATATCACATGGCATGCCCTTGCGTGAATGGGGAACTGGGGATATATTTTTTTGACACAAGCGACCCACGTGAAGAAGCCATGCTTTGCAAATCATTAAACAGCCTCTGCTAAAGAGACAGAATCATAAGGTGTGACATCTTCTCTGTCTTGATCATCCCACATAAGTGTTTTGTTTAATAATTGTAGCTAATCAAACCTTCAAACACATATCACTTTATAGGAATATACAGTTTCCTGAACATTGGATGACCATACAGATTACTATAGAGTTCAGTTCTTAATTGGAGGGAAAATGCTTTTGACATTTTTTCTTGTTTTTCTCATTCGAAACAGCCTGCTTCTTTTGCTTCCCCCTTGTATTATCTTTTAATTTCGGCAACTTCCTTCTTTGACCTCAACACTGAAACTGTCCTTGACCTCCTCATCAATCTCCTCTGACCTGACCTTGACCTCGACTTTGTCAGAACTCTCGGAAACCGTTTGTGACGGAAATTTCACCTCAGTGGAGACGCCATCTTGAGGAACGCTGGGGCTTCGAAACCTGACCACTTTGTCCTTCTGCGGCCTTGACCTCTCGCGATCTTTCGACCGTTTCGATCTGCCTCGTTCTCTCGCTGGCAGGAAATAGGTTTCTGCATTCTTTCCACCAGTGCTTGTATTTTCTCGGCCGTCATACGATCAAAGGCAGGGGCCCTTGGGAGACCAATGTTGAAAGCCGGGTAGTAGTCATAGAAACGAGGCGGGAAGCGTTGGCTGAGAGGCTGGGGGAGGAACTGGGTGGATTTGCCGAAAGGTCGCTGCGAAGGGATGAAGATGTGGGTGGCTTTGTATGAGTAGATGTGACGTATGTTTCCCCGGGTCAGACCCTCGTAGGACAGGGAGAAAGCCATGCTGGAGTATCGTGAGTCTGTAATGAAATCAATCAAGAAATCGAGAGAAATCAAAATTGTCTTCAGTTCGAACTATGACAAGTTGATGAGCACGTCTACACACGCACGTATACATACATATGCAAATACATGGGAATGCTGTGACGTGACAATTGAAGGTCATCACCTCTTTCTTGTTTTCTCGTCTCTTTGTCTCACAAACTGCAATTAGGATTATCAGTTTACATCATTTTTCAGCCTCTACCTTCACCCTTTCAACCCCTTCCTCCTCTCACACTCCTCCCTTGGTTTGGGATGAACGTGGAGACTGGAAAGCCGCTGTTTTCTCTCGCCCCTCCTCCCCACACCCACCCTGATCGCAGGAATGACGGCTGTAGATCTACCCGTTCCCTCTCTCCCCGCCACCCCACACCCACCCTGATCGCAGGAATGACGCTGTAGATCTACCCGTTCCCTCTCTCCCCGCCTCCCCACACCCACCCTGATGGCAGGAATGACGGCTGTAGATCTACCCGTTCCCTCTCTCCCCTCCTCCCCACGCCCACCCTGATCGCAGGAATGACGGCTGTAGATCTACCCGTGCATTTTGCACCTACTCGGACTGGCTCAATGTCCATGCCCACATGTGTCTCACAGGACTCCCACATGTGTCACAGGACTCCCACATGTGTCTCACAGGACTGGCTCAATGTCCGCGCCCACATGTGTCTCACAGGACTGGCTCAATGTCCGTGCCCACAGGTCTCACAGGACTCCCACATGTGTCTCACAGGACTGGCTCAATGTCCGTGCCCACAGGTCTCACAGGACTCCCCACATGTGTCTCACAGGACTGGCTCAATGTCCGTGCCCACATGTGTCTCACAGGACTCCCACATGTGTCTCACAGGACTGGCTCAATCTCCGTGCCCACATGTGTCTCACAGCTCAGGTGTGGACATCGCGGTTCGTTCTTTAGCATAAATGCTGACGAACATCCACATACTGTCATCCCTGATCTCAGTTACCTTATCCTACAATGCAGGTGGTGGGGGGAGGACTGTCCCATTCCAGGTCAACCGTACCCCCTCCCCTCCAGTCCTCAGGTTACTAGCCCCCCCTCCTCCCCCTTCTTTTTCTTTTTGTCTATGATGATACTACTGGCTGTCATGTGTCTCTCACAGTCTGTCAATCAGACAGTCATCAGAGATGGGAAGCATAGCTTAGCACACAAAAAAGGGGAAACCACGGCTCCCCACGTCACTGCTCCACCAAGGCTGTAAGACTGGTCACCACCAGTGAACCAGAACAGAACACTGATGTATGCCAGAGACTGGGGAACGTTCATCTCTGCTGCTGAGATCCTGTGTCAGGTTTCACTGATCAACCCTGAAGAAATGTAAGTTGAAACTAAGTTTCTAAGTCTTGAGACTATGCATTGATTGTGTGTATGTCACATGTTTTGACAGTATAGCTCACACCAATAATCAAAGATATTTATCAAGTGACGAATGAGTGTTCTCTTGTGATAGTTTAACTTTTTGCCATAACTTGGTAAAAGCTGTTAAGAGGATTGATTCACATTCTATTTTAACTGTATAACTTTTTGTCAGTATTCAATACTATATGTTAAGATGATCACTGAATACTAAACTCTGATAGAACAACTTTATGCCTGCACTGAGTGAAATCTGTTAAGGCGATTTTATACTGTTGACTGCCTTGATGTTCAGTAGGTGACTCTAATCTACAACACGTATACTTGGTCTAAGTGTATCCCAGTACCTAGTTACTTCAGCTGAGCTTGTAACTGAAACTGAAGAGTTGTTTGCCTTCAATTGTTTAACATTTTCTTATTGTCTCCAACCACTTGTGTTAAAACCCACTCTAAATCTGAGTTAAGAACTAAAGTGGATACTGGAAATTATGGCAGATATATTTATGCTAGTCTAACCTTTGCTGCCCGAGATCTCACACATCCACTGTAGCCAGAGGGCAAATGTGGGGACCCGCCAAGCCGGACTCCCAGATATTTATCTACAAACCAGGTTCTGTCATGTCCCCAGACCCTGGGATCCTAGGCTTCCTGCACCTGGCCCAACACAGGATCCAGATTCCACGCTACCACATGGCCAAGCAGACCCCCAAACAGATCCGCCAACCTGAAGAGGTGGACCAGTCGCCGGCAACCAGAGAGGGATCCACACTCCTCTCCAGCTAACCAGCTAAGTAACCAAAGTGGACTCCTCCAACTCAACTCATCAAAAACATCCCTTCTCTATATGACGAAATTCTATGGGGAAAAAGTCAGCCCAAACAAAGACTGGTTTGACCGAAATTGCATTGATTTGTATATTTTACTCGTGTTGTACACAAGTAAAGTTGGTGTGAGTGAAATTACACGATACTTCAGTGACTTATGTGTTGTTCATGTATTTTTCATATTTGACTTCATCTCTAATTCTGTATGTCACTCGGCGCACAAGCACTTCTAAGTGCAAAAGCCAAGGATGAATCATTCCTAAGCCACTCTATAGTACTTCTCTTTTTTAACGGTCCCGAGAAAACCAAAAATTTTCTTTCGAGCAGAGAGTTGCTTCTTCCACCAGTGGTAAGCCAGTGGTAAGAGAGAGGTGGAAGTTGAAAAATATTAATACACAACTACTATATCACCCTGATAGAGAAAACATTCCAAGTCCTTCACGATGAGGACCACATATACCATCCCTACTCGTCACATACGCACACCATATAACGTACACACGCGTATACATGCACGCTCTGTGTGTGTGTGTGTGTGTGTGTGTGTGTGTGTGTGTGTGTGTGCGCGCGCGCGCGCGCGCGCGCGGTTTTGTGTGCGCTTTTGTGTGCGTGTGCGTGTATTCCAATCCCATATGTTTTTGTGAACGGATGTACAAGCTTTCTTTGTTGAATGTTTTCTGCTGTTTACGGGTTTTCTTTTTTTTTTTTCAAGGGCATGATTAAAAAAAAAAAAACTCCTTTACTTTATCCATTGTATCTGAACTCTCTCTCTCTCTGAACACCCTCGCAATGGACATTCATATACAAAGAATAGTGACAAATAAGGAGTAGGGGCCTATCGACAATTTCATTCGTTGTCAGTGCTCGTTTGAAAGTGAAAAACATTTGTCAAACTTTACCAACAAATGGCACAGATATGCACTCCATACATTTAGATCCGAGTGTGTGCGCTCCAAGCTCACAAAAACTTGATTCAAGCTTGACAAAGAACATTCTTCAAGCCCCTTCATATGGGAGTGGTACGGAAAATGAAATACGCTTTTCAAAACAGCATCATCTTTGATGGAATTTCAATCTACCTGAGGAATACATTAATATGCCTAACTGATACGTTAAGAAAGCACACACACACACACACACACACTGAGGGAAGAATAAAAACTTTGAATTAGCGAAATTTACTTCGAAGGCATTGGCATTTATAAATCAAACTGACTACAAAATAACTAGAAAAAAGTGATCTGGTTAACGACTTTCTCCACTTAATGTGTGACCTATTCATATGTAATAAATGTTTTATTATGGAATGAATGTATCGATAACCACCTTGTCAAGAGCTTCGAAAAGCTCTTATAAACAATTTTCCGCGCCTCTCTCTCTCTCTCTCTCTCTCTCTCTCTCTCTCTCTCTCTCTCCTTTTTTATTTAATCTTCATTTTAATTTTGATCGCTTTTTGATGCCTCTACATGTATTGCCTTGTCTTATTTTGCAATGTTGAGCTAACTCAGGACGAGGACTGGATGTGAAAAAGAACACCAGTGCTTATCTTTTATTCTCGTAAATAAAGAATTTTGGCTCGTCTTAATCTTCTCTCTCTCTCTCTCTCTCTCTCTCTCTCTCTAAAAGGCGTCGGTATTAGGGTAGTACTCTCTCTCTCTCTCTCTCTCTTAAGAAGGCCTCAGTGTCGGAGTAGCGAAGGAACAAACGTAGCAGGGTCTGTTCGGATCGTTCCGGTTTCCACCAACATGCCCTCATCTCAACTAGTAACAGCCTGACGTCATTAAGTAAATTAGCTACGAGGTCTGAATGGACATACACCAACTCTTCACAAATATAAAGAGAAACAGCCACTGGTATGAAATAAGTAAGTAAACTTTTGAAATGAATTTTTTTTTTAAACTTATCGATATCGTGTAAAGAAGCACAATTTTGAAGAAGAGAAAGGAAACTATCCAAATAATGATTTTTTTTTAATAATCAAATTCAGATGGGAAAAAAATCTTACCAAGGAAAGGAATATGAAAAATATTAAATAAAAAAAAATCACTTCAAGGAATTTATTCCTATTTCCTATTTGTCATCATCATTCTTTGAACATGAATGCCCATGGAGATGGTGTAAAATCGCTGGAGTGCTAAGAGAGAGAGAGAGAGAGAGAGAGAGAGAGAGATTAGATACAATATTTTATGGAGGGCAAAATGAATAAACTACAGCAAGTTTTTTTTTTTTTCCAATCCTGCCCTTGAAAAAAAAAACAAACAAACAAACAAACACGCATAAAATAGAACGAAAACAAAAACTTACTTCAGGGAAATGCTTCAACTTTCAAAACCTGTGCAGGTTGCCATCCCCAGCAACACTATCGTTACTGACCGCTTCCCAACCCTTCTCTAACGACTGCAGCAGGCAGCGTGGCCTTTGGCCGCTCTGCCCAGTTCTTTGCCAGTCTCGTTGTCTCTCCGCAGAAGAACTCATACCGCCGGAGTGGTCTCTGCTGGAAGTTGGCTGTGTCTGGCGGTTTCGTCTTTTGTTTTTGTCGCCGTCGCCTCGTCGTCGTCGTCGTCGTGTTGTTGTTGTTGTTGCTGTTCTGCTTCTTTTTTTCTTTCTGTCTTTATCCCCCCCCCCCCCCCCCCCCCCCCCCCCCCCTTCCCCCCCTTTCCTTATTCTTTTCTCCTCCTTCTCCATCTTCTTGTCCAAGCTGCTACTGTCATTGCCTTAGGTCATTACCAGGAAAACACTCTTAAGACCATACAAAACCGATGCGTTTCAGAGCGTTAGCCTATTTATTTATTTACTCACTTATTTATTTACCTTTTTTCAGAACATTATTGTAGAAAATAGTTCGTGTTATAATACTTATCTATTTATGTATTTGTTTATTCATTGTTAATTTTTTCATATAATTATTTGTTAACTTATTTGATCATTTACTTATTATTTGATGATTTATTTAGCCTATTCATTTATGTACTCATTTATTCATTTACTTATTTATTTGGTTATTTATTTAGCCTATTCATTTATTTACTTATTTGTAAGGGTTTTTTTTTCATTGGTTTGTTTATTTATTTTTACTTTTCAGCAAGGGGTGGGTCATACTCGGGAACTGTTCGGTGAGAAGACCGGAATCATATCATCGATTTCATTCCCTTTATTGACCCGTCTCCGATAAACACACTGCCTGATACAATGATCATCTCCTGCTGTCTTAGTGCCGTGGTGCATCACTGTTTTTGCGGGCGGGAAGATTGCGGGGTTCAACTCCCCTCTAGCGGCTAATGTTTGTGGGACTGTTCCGCACGACTCGTCTCCTGCTTAGTAGAGAAAGTGTGCTTCGGGCTCAGATGGGAGCATTGGAACCACACAGTAGATTTGTGTCAATCAGGAAGACGATTGGAGCCACACAGTAGATTTGTGCCTACCAGGAAGACGCGCCTCTGAGTATGTTTCTCAAATTTCCTCAACACTTCAGGTGTCTGTATCTGTCAGGCCTGGTTGATCCAGGGATATATGACGAAAGGAAGTGTACAGGATACCCCTGAAATTGAAGAGAAAAAAGGGGGAACTCCACAGTGCTGCAACTCGTCGTCTACACTGATCATTCTGACAGAAAGTGGTGGTTTTTGTTGTTTGTTGTTGTTGTTGTTGTTGTTTTTTTTCCTATAACGTGAAGTCGTCTCTCTTTCTCTCTTTGATAACGAGCGAATGTCTTCCAGAGAGATACCTTCAAAACATTGGATGTTTTACCTGATTGATTTGAGGAAGGTTGGGTTAAACTAGACGGACTTGGGGCGGATGGATCGGATGCTTGTATGGCTGCGTCAGAGTCCTAACCCTGGGGGGGGGGGGTGGATGAGGCACCACTCGTGACTTCCTGACAAGCTCCACCCCCCTCCCCCCGTCCTCTGTCGCAGTTCTCTGGTGCCCGTTAAGAACCGATGTAGGACAGTGCTCGTCAGTTGGCTGCGAGTGTGGCAGAGCAGCGGAGGCCAAGGGCGAGGTGGCAGCTCTCCTTTGAAGGACACTGATGTGAGAGGTCAGTGTCAGGCGGCGCAGCGATCCTTCCAGCCATATGGGTGACGGCGGGTCTAGCCTGTCGCCAGGGCACGGGTCCTGGAAATCTGAAATGTTGGACGATCGGCGATGGAGCGCTGCCTGACTACGACTACCGTGGCCTGGGATACCGTGCTCTGAGCCCAGGCAGACATGGGAGGCACTCTTACGGGATTGGGCTGAAAAATTGCCCTCTCGGCCGTAGTCTGCGTGTACCCGCCGAACTTTTGGGACTCGTGTAGTGCTCCAGCGACTCTCGTCCTGCTCCCTCCTAGAGGCGGCTTCACGCGGCACAGGATCATTGCCACTTGAACACGAAGAAGGCCGCCTGGTGGCCCTGAAGACAACCTTTTGTTTGAGGGAAAGAGGCGAAATATACCGACGCCCATCGTCGGCCGACCAACAGCCGAATTTGAACTGAAGCTCAAAAGGAACCAGAGCTCGGAGAGAGAAATACGACGGGCCCCCACACGCAACTCGCCCACTATTGCCTGCGACAACAGTTGCCACAGAGGTTGCAGACCTACGTCTGCGAGTGCACCTTGTCTTAAAGGCGTCAGGCCAATAGGACGTTAAACTCACCCACGAACAAAGGAAAAAGACCTGTCCACTGTCTGACGTTATCCTCCCGTCACTCCTTCAGTATGTCTCCTCTTCGTCCCCCCAGCACTGGGCCCATAGGGTTCCACGGCTGATCGACTCTGTCGCAAGCATCCTCTGGGCCCATAGGGTTCCACGGCTGATCGACTCTGTCGCAAGCATCCTCTGGGCCCATAGGGTTCCACGGCTTGTCTGTCTGATCCACTCCGTCGCCAGCATCCTCATTGGTGATCACGATTCTGGTTCCAGATGCTGGAAATCTTGGTGTAACCATGTCATCTCCAACAGTCTGGGTTTGTCACGGATATTTGCAGTGGGCGTCCAAATTTCACAGGCGTACAGAAGGGGTTTGACGACAACAACTAATGACGAAATGGCTGACGTAAGGAAGATACTTATTCTCACCACAGAGCAGCAGATGCACTATGGTATGCATATGCGATCAGCGGGGGGGGGGGGGGGGGGGGGCGCATTACTATGTTGTGTAACAGAAATCTCATTTCCTTTTAAACAGCCTTTCTTTAGGGTAGATCCCGTACTCATCACATAAATCACAATGCACATATTGGTGATTAATCGGTAAACGTGCCTAAAATGAACGCAGAATGCTCTGTTTGGGGCCGCTGTCAGGATACGATGGTGCTGTTAGGTTAGGGGGCCCACACATGTCCCCTAGCCTGGGTTGAATGTCAGTTTGTTGTTCAGTCAGTCCACCGGCTGAGGAGGTGTAGATGGATATTCCACATTCAAACAGGTCTCTGTGCAAATCAGGGTGCGTCGCTGTGACATTTTTTTTATGCATGGGAGAGAAAAAAAAAATTATGGCTTGAAATAATAGATTTCCTTTGCGACCTTTTAGCTATTAAAAAAATTTATCTTGCTTGTGTCGAAAATAAAGCTGATTTTAAACAGAAAGAATCTGAAATAGAAACTAGACTAGTTTAACTTCGTCTATTGTTTAATTGCGTCTTTCCATCTCCGTCTGAATGTTAATGTATAGGCGTATGTTGGGTTCCTCGGTTCGCTTGGCTGTTGATAGGAAACGCTGGTCAAACTCACTTGCTGGTGTGGCTGGTTCTGACTGGTTACGTTGTTCAACTGCAGACATAAGTACAGCTATGGACTAGCTATGCATTTGTTGCGTCCTGTCTTTCTCATCATTTTTTAAACCTCTTTTTTCAGACTTCTACATTTAGGCCTACTGCCTTGTCTTATTGTGAATTGTTGACCCTACTCAGGGTGAGGACTGGATATAAAACAGCACACCAAAGCCGTACTACTAACCTCGTAAATAAAGAATGTTTTGTCTTGTCTTCTGTGCGACCGCGCGCGTGCGTGCGTGCGTGCGTGTGTGTGTTTGTGCACCACGCGTTCATTCTGGTTTCATACACTCTGACACTCGCCAGGTGCAAACTTGAGCGTCGATAAGCTGCCGTGCATTCTCTCCCTTACGAATGCATTAATTCTCTCCCTTTCAATGGCCGTCATCAGATGGCCGTTTGCAACGGTGAGCTTAGCGATAATGTCCCTTCCTTGTTATCAAGCTGACCAAGCTTGTCAATGAAGGAACAGTGCATTTCTTTTGTGGTCAGAATTTCGCTGTTAGATTACTGAATTGATTGGAGGGGGGGGGGGGGGGGGGGGGTAGTGCTGTGTGTGTGTGTGTGTGTGTGTGTGTGTGTGTGTGTGTGTGTGTGTGTGTGTGTGCGTGCGTATGCGTTTGCGTTTGCGTGTGCATTTCATCAGCACCGAGAGCAGTGAAAATACTACATTGAACGGCAGTTAGTGGCATAGTGAGTGAACGCCAAGCCTCTGTGTGTGCGTGTGTGTGTGCGTGCGTGTGTGCGCGCGCGCGCGCGCGCGCGTGTGTGTGTGTGTGTGTGTGTGTGTGTGTGTGTTATGCATGTCCTCAACACCGAGAGCAGTGAAAATACTACAGTGAACGGCAGTTAGTGGCATAGTGAGTGAACGCGAAGCCTGTGTGTGTGTGTGTGTGTGTGTGTGTGTGTGTGTTTGTGTTTGTGTGTGTGTGTGTGTGTGTGTGTGTGTGTGTGCTTCCTTTCGATATGTGCCACTTTCTTTTCATTCTACCCACTCAGAGGAATGAATATGTTCTTTATCTTTTAACATATTTGAAATCTGCCATTCAGTGTGACCAAGGACGAGAAATCCGTCTCTGTCTGTGTGTGCACTCTATGCAAAGAAAGCATCTTTTATACACATTTACACACGCGCGCGCGCGCGCGCGCTGCGCGCATATATTTTCAAAGGGAGACAACTACACGTATGCACAGGTGGACAGAACATAAATAACTGACAAAAGAAAAAAGAAAACACTCAAAGAAAAATCATGAACCGCTCTCAACTCAACTGAAAATCAGCCAGTGAAAGTTTGCATTCTATTTACGGTAGGAACGTTTCCTGCGATTCTTTGGAACAGATAATACCCGCCACGACATCCGCCACCCTCATCCCATCCTTATCATACGCTGCATCTGCGTCCCCAGTATCTCCCCCCCCCCCTCTCCCCAACCTCATACCCTGCATCTACGTCCCCAGTACCCCACACCATATACACTGCAATCGCGCAGTACCCCTACACCTCATACCTTGCATCTGTGTCCCCAGTACCTCCACACCTCATACCCTGCATCTACATCGAAATACCCCCACACTCATACCTTGCATCTGTGTCCCCAGTACCCCCAAACCTCATACCCTGCATCTACATCGAAATACCCCCACACCTCATACCTTGCATCTGTGTCCCCAGTACCCCCAAACCTCATACCTTGCATCTGTGTCCCAGTACCCCCACACACCTCATACCCTGATTCTGTGTCCCCAGTACCCCCACACTCTCACCCTGCATCTGTGTCCCCAGTACCCCCACACCTCATACCTGCATCTGTGTCCTCAGTACCCCCACACCTCATACCTGCATCTGTGTCCCAGTATCCCCACACCTCATACCCTGCATCTACATCGAATATACCCCACACCTCATACCTTGCATCTGTGTCCCCAGTACCCCCACACCTCATACCCTGCATCTGTGTCCCCAGAACCCCCACACCTCATACCCTGCATCTGTGTCCCCAGTACCCCCCCACACCTCATACCCTGCATCTGTGTCCCCAGTATCCCCACACCTCATACCCTGCATCTGTGTCCCCAGTACCCCCACACCTCATACCCTGCATCTGTGGTCCTCAGTACCCCCACACCTCACCCTGCATCTGCATCTGTGTCCCCAGTATCCCCACACCTCATACCCTGCATCTACGTCCCCAGTACCCGCACACCTCAAACGCTGCACCTGTGTCCCCAGTACCCCACACCTTATACCCTGCATCTGTGTCCCCACTACCCCCACACCTCATACCCTGCATCTGTGTGTCCAGTACCCCCACACCTCATACCCTGCATCTACGTCCCCAGTACCCCCACACCTCATACCCTGCATCTGTGTCCCCAGTACCCCCACACCTCATACCCTGCATCTGTGTGCCCAGTACCCCCACACCTCATACCCTGCATCTACGTCCCCAGTACCCCCAGATCTCATATGCTGCATCTGTGTCCTCAGTACCCCCACACCTCATACGCTGCATCTGTGTCCCCAGTACCCCACACCTCATACGCTGTATCTGTGTCCCCAGTACCCCCACACCTCATACGCTGTATCTGTGTCCCCAGTATCCCCACACCTCATACCCTGCATCTACGTCCCCAGTACCCCCACACCTCATACCCTGCATCTACGTCCCCAGTACCCCCACACCTCATACGCTGTATCTGTGTCCCCCAGTACCCCCACACCTCATACGCTGTATCTGTGTCCCCAGTACCCCCCCACACCTCATACGCTGTATCTGTGTCCCCAGTACCCCCACACCTCATACCCTGCATCTGTGTCCCAGTACCCCCACACCTCATACGCTGTATCT
This sequence comes from Conus betulinus, assembly GCA_016801955.1. Classification (NCBI taxonomy): domain Eukaryota; kingdom Metazoa; phylum Mollusca; class Gastropoda; order Neogastropoda; family Conidae; genus Conus; species Conus betulinus. The sequence goes on from JADBJO010008733.1 coordinate 43,757, forward strand.
GTGTCCCAGTACCCCCCCCACACCTCATACGCTGTATCTGTGTGTCCCCAGTACCCCACACCTCATACCCTGCATCTGTGTCCCAGTACCCCCACACCTCATACGCTGTATCTGTGTCCCCAGTACCCCCACACCTCATACCCTGCATCTACGTCCCCAGTACCCCCCCACACCTCATACCCTGCATCTGTGTCCCCAGTACCCCCACACCTCATACCCTGCATCTGTGTCCCCAGTACCCCCACACCTCATATACGCTGCATCTGTGTCCCCAGTACCCCCACACCTCATACGCTGCATGTGTCCCCAGTACCCCCACACCTCATACCCTGCATCTGTGTCCCCAGTACCCCCACACCTCATACCCTGCATCTGTGTCCTCAGTACCCCCACACCTCATACCCTGCATCTGTGTCCCCAGTACCCCCACACCTCATACCCTGCATCTGTGTCCCCAGTACCCCCACACCTCATACTCATACGCTGCATCTGTGTCCCCAGTACCCCCACACCTCATTTGCTGCAATGCCGCCTCCCCATCCCTATCATACGTATGCCCATACACGTCGCGCTCTCCATACGTGCGTCTCCTTCCTCTCGCTAACCCCCAGCCCCCTTCTGTTCGCCATCCATGTCACGTGCATTAATGCTACCTGCCCCCCCCGCCCGCCCGCACACCTTCACCCATGTCACGCCCTGGATAAAACGTTCCCCCTCCACCACCATCCCCCACGCCCACCCATGTGCATTCACGCTTTACCCCCACCCCCCACCCCCACCCCCTTCACCCCTTCCTTACGCCCTTCCATATCACGCGCTGCGTCGGTTTCCCCCCTCCCCCTAACCTCCAATGCGCCAGAACACGTAACGCCCTGCATCCACGCCCCCTCTACTACACTCACCATCACGCCGTTTATCCATAGCATTAATACGTCAACCATGCCACGCCGTTTATCCATGTCTTCGTAGCATGAATACATCAACCATATCACGCCCTTTCCATCCACTCCCTCTCTGCCTCAATAAAAGCCCACGTCAATCCCTTCATCTGCGCCCCTTCTGACCCAAAATGCCCACATCACAACACCTTTGTCCGCGCCCCCTCTGACCCAAAACGCCCACGTCACACCCTTTATCTGCGCGACCTGACCCCAAACTGCCCACGTCACACCCTTCATCTGCGCCCCATCTGACCCAAAACGCCCACATCAGACCCTTCATCTGCGTCCCCTCTGACCCAAAATGCCCTTCCACGATGCCTGCCTGCTGACCCCCCCACCGCTGTCCCAGCCTGAAATCGTCACTCCCTGTTCCCCCACTCATTCTCATGTCAAGCCCTGAAATCCGCTCCCCCTACACCTAAACCCACGTCAAGCCCTGAAATCCGCTCCCCCTACACCTAAACCCACGTCAAGCCCTGAAATCCGCTCCCCCTACACCTAAACCCACGTCACGCCCCGAAATCCGTTCCCCCTACACCTAAACCCACTTCACGCCCTGAAATCGCCCCCCCCTACACCTAAACCCACTTCACGCCCTGAAATCCGCTCCCCCTACACCTAAAACCCACGTCATGCCCCGAAATCCACTCCCTCCCCCTACACCTAAACCCACTTCACGCCCTGAAATCCGTTCCCCCTACACCTAAACCCACTTCACGCCCTGAAATCGCTCCCCCTACACCTAAATCCACTTCACGCCCTGAAATCCGCTCCCCCTACACCTAAACCCACGTCATGCCCTGAAATCCACTCCCCCTACACCTAAACCCACTTCACGCCCTGAAATCCGCTCCCCCTACACCTAAACCCACGTCATGCCCTGAAATCCACTCCCCCTACACCTAAACCCACTTCACGCCCTGAAATCCGCTCCCCCTACACCTAAACCCACGTCAAGCCCTGCATCTGTCTCTCACAGTACGCCTGCCGACTGACCGAATGAATGAATGAACGACCCGACTGACCGAATGGACGACTGAACGACCAACTGATCGAATGGACGACTGAACTAATGAATGACTGAACGGCCGACTGTACGAATGAATGACTGAACGATCGACTGACCGAATGGACGACTGAACTGAGTGACTGAACGGCCGACTGAACGAATGAATGACTGAACGACCGACTGACCGAATGGACGACTGACCGAATGAATGACTGAACGACCAACTGATCGAATGGTCGACTGAACGAATGAGTGACTGAACGGCCGACTGAACGAATGAATGACTGAACGACCGACTGAACGGATGAATGACTGATTGACCGACTGAACGATAAATGACTGAACGACCGATTGACCGACTTAACGGATGATGACTGAATTACCAACTGAACGAATGAATGGCTGAAACGCACCGATCGACTGACTAAACGTATGAATAGCTAAACGACCGACCGACCGAGCGATCGACCGAACAATGTACTAACGAATGAACGAACGACCGATTGAACGAACGAATGGCTGCACGAGCGACCGACCGAACAAATTCACGACCGAATGTGTGTGTGTGTGTGTGTGTGTGTGTGTGTGTGTGTGTGTGTCTCTCTCTCTATATATATATAGATGCAAATACAGATCCAATCTTGGCAAGTGATATTTCATTTAATTTTCAGTTTAAATGCGTATCTGACATATTAATGTAATCTCCTCAGTAATAACCACACACACACACACACACACACACACACACACACACCCACAGAGAGAGAGAGAGAGAGAGATCCGAGAGAGAGAGAGAGAGAGAGGAAATCAATGTTTCAAATTTCCTGAAAAAGCAATGTCTAAACCTAGATCGGTTCGAAGTGTGGTTGCGTTGTGTTGTGTGCGTGCGTGCGTGCGTGCTCGCGCGTGCGCGGGTGCGTGCGTGTGTGTGTGTGTGTGTGTGTGTGTGTGTGTGTGTGTGTGTGTGTGTGTGTGTGTGTGTGTGTGTGTGTGTGTGTGTGTGTGTGTGTGTGTGTGTGTGTGTGTGTGTGTGTTGTGGTTGTGTGTGTGTGCGTGCGTGTGTGTGTGTGTGTGTGTGTGTGTGTGTGTGTGTGTGTGTGTGTGTGTGTGTGTGTGTGTGTGTGTGTGTGATGTGTGTGTGTGTGTATGTATGTGTGAAGAGAGAGAGAGAGAGTGAAGAGAGAGAGAGAGAGAGAGAGAGAGAGAGAGAGAGAGGAAAGAGAGAGAGAAAAATCAATGTTTCAAATTTCCTGAAAAATCAATGTCTAAACCTAGATCGGTTCGAAGTGTGGTCCAGACGTTGCGTTGCGTTGCGTTGTGTGCGTGCGTGCGTGCGTGCGTGCGTGCTCGCGCGTGCGCGGGTGCGTGCGTGCGTGCGTGCGTGCGTGTGTGTGTGTGTGTGTGTATGGTGTGTGTGTGTGATGTGTGTGAAACCTAGATCGGTTCGAAGTGTGGTCCAGACGTTGCGTTGCGTTGCGTTGTGTGCGTGCGTGCGTGCTCGCGCGTGCGCGGGTTCGTGCGTGCGTGAGTGTGTGTGTGTGTGTGTGTGTGTGTGTGTGTGTGTGTGTGTGTGTGTGTGTGTGTGTGTGTGTGTGTGTGTGTGTGTGTATGTATGTGTGAAAGAGAGAGAGAAGGGGGGGGGGGGAAGAGAGAGAGAGAGAGAGAGAGAGAGAGAGAGAGAGAGGAGAGAGAGAGAGAGAGAGAGAGAGGAAAATCAATGTTTCAAAATTTCCTGAAAAATCAATGTCTAAACCTAGATCGGTTCGAAGTGTGGTCCAGACGTTGCGTTGTGTGTGTATGTGCGTGCGTGCGTGCGTGCTCGCGCGTGCGCCGGTGCGTGCGTGTGTGTGTGTGTGTGTGTGTGTGTGTGTGTGTGTGTGTGTGTGTGTGTGTGTGTGTGTGTGTGTGTGTGTGTGTGGTTGTGTGTGCGTGCGTGCGTGCGTGTGTGTGTGTGTGTGTGTGTGTGTGTGTGTGTGTGTGTGTGTGAAAGAGAGAGAAGGGAGAGAGAGAGAGAGAGAGAGAGAAAGAAGATGATGATGATGATGATGATGATGATGATGATGATGATGATGATGATGATGATGATGATGGTGAGGAGGAGGAGGAGGAGGAGGAGGAGGAGGAAAATGAACGAGAAGAAGACAGCTTGAGAATGAAAAATGGTAGACGAGATGACTTGAGCAGAACGTGAAAAAGACGAATGATAGACAGGAACGGATGTGCGGATCTTAATGAACGATGACGGTAGCGAGGAGACGACGACAACGACTGGAGAAGAATCAATGAAGAACTAGAGGGGAAGATGACAACGCCTGAACGATCAATGAATGATTGTTCTGGGAGAAAAGAAAAGATCGTCAGACTGAAGACTGATGGAGAGAACTGTAGAACGATGAATGATTAACGGCAGAACTTTAAGCATGACAAATGACGGACGGAATGAGAACAGGAGAACGTGGTGATTGTGAACGGTAGAGGAGATAGAAGAATGCAGTCTGATGGATGATTAACGGCAGAACTTTAAGCAGCTATATGACGGACGGAATGAGAACAGGAGAAACGGGGTGGTTGTGAAAGGCAGACGGGACAGGAAAGGAAAACGCATGTTTGATGAATGAGGAGGGGGGATGAGAGGTGGAATGCGATGAAAATGAATGGTGGACGGAATGCGGAGAGAAGAGAATGTCAATGGTGAATGATTGACGGGATGAAAATAAGAGTGTGACAACTTGGGAAAGATCTGGATAACACAACACAAAAAAGCCTTTAAATCATTTTAAAAAAAAAAAAAAAAACAGACCAATGCAGATTTTAGTCAGCACCACTCAGAACAAAGACGTTAATGTCTCACACACAGGAAGAAAACAGTACAGGAAGATAGAGGAACTTTGCTTTGAGCTCTACACAAACACAGCAAATGAAGTCAAGTATGCTAACAGTTCAGGATTCATCAAATGGAGATGACTTTCCAGCACTCTGCCAAAGTAGTAGAAGCTGTGAAGTCGCTGAAACATGGTAAGGCTGCATGCATTGACAACATCGCCGCAGAACACTTGAATATGGCGGAAAGGCAGTAACTGATATATTAACTGCCATCTGCAACAAAATCTGGCACACAAGCGAGTGGCCAACGCTAAAGAGACTCGATCACTATCATCACACTTCCAGAGGGAGGAAATCCTCAACGCTGCCAGAACAATGCAAGATCACTAGATCAGCAATGTAAGCAACGTAATGTTCAAAATCATTTTGAACAGATTACAGCTATAAACAGACACCGTTGTATCTGAATGGCTGAAGTAGGGCCTATCATCGCCCAAAACACCAGCGACACCAGAAGGAGTTCTATGTATTCACAGACTTCAAAGAGGCGTGTGACAGAGTCTGTCCAGAGATGCTATAGGCCGATATGAAGACATCTGATATCGGGACAAAGATCATCAACAACATCCAGCAAGTGTACGCCAAAGTGACCAGAGCAGAACTCACAAAGGCGCCACCACTGGAAAGTGGTCCATGCATCAGTTACGACTGGTCAGGGCCCACTTACCTGCTGCAATGCTTTTCAACATAGTCCTGGAATGCATTATTAATGATCCACCTGAAGATCACGTCAGCACAATCAGCACTGAAAGAAGAACTATCACGAACCTTCATTTTGCAGATAACTTCGATGGCCTGGCGGGCACTGAACAAGAACCCACGAAACTTGTTAAATCACTGGATAAAACATCTATAAGGCATAGCACAGAAATCACCATAGAGAAGACCATGCTAGTGGCCAGCCGCAGCACCACCTCCAGTACTGCTATAACCATGGATAGATGCTTGGATCTGTTAAACAGTTCATATATCTTAGATATATATATTTTTTGTGATGTGAGACTGAATTGAAATATCCTCTCGAGAGCAGTGAAAGACCTCAGTTCTGTCCAGACTGATCAATGTATGGAAAGACAACATCATCTCAGTGAAACTCACATCCGGCTCCTACATGCACGGGGTGTATTTTAGTTTCCTATATGCATACGCGACATGGACCTGAAAAGAAGAACACAACAGTAGAAATGAGGTGTCGATGCAATAAACAAGTCAGATACACTGATGTTATCACCACTGAACAAGTGCGCCAGACCATCAAACTGCACATCGGATCATGAGAAGATCTGCTGACGCTAACAAAGCAAAGAACCTAAGTTGGCATTGTCATGAAGATCCGACGACCCCGCTGGAAAAATCATCCAGGAAAGAGTTTAAGGAGCGAGAGCAAGGGGAAGACAGACAAAATGGACTGACTGACACCATTGCAGAAGGGACAGGGACATCGTCTGCTGAGCCCATGGGCTCGGAACACAACCGACAGAACTGGAGGAGTCTGGTGAAACTGTCTTCAGTACGATGCCCCAATGACTTCACATGGACCTGGGAAAAAGAACTTGGATATTAGTTATTCCAAAACAAAATCATTTTCATGTTTTAATCGATTTTTTAAGGCAGGACGTGTGCGTAATTCTGGGATTGAGCCATCTGTTAACGTTACAAAAAAAATTGGTACACACTGTTTTGATATGTTCTTGAAATAAGCCGTTTACATTATCATCTTTCACAAATGTGAATGTTTTCACCTGTCTCCAGTACAATATAATCATTATCACAGTTGACCTGTCGGTTCTCTTAGTGAGGCATGACAGGCACTGTTGGATCTGATGAAACAGTTAGAGGAACAAAATTTGCATTTTCAGTACATTCATTTGTTAATTTCTAACTGGCTGTGGAGAGACAGCGTGTTTCTAGCTCTTTTCAGGAACTCGTTACCAAGAGTCCAAGAACACTTTCTTTGTTTCTGAATTCAAGACAAAACTTTCCGAATGAAAACGATTAGCTTTCTGACAACTTACCTTATTCTGAAATTGTAAGCCTCCTTAATAATATTAATTCAATATATTTGTATGCACCATATTGCCAACAGGTGATTTATCAGCTCTGTTGTCTGTAGACTGTATTTTGTTCAACATCAAGAGCAGGGTTGAAAAATAAACTTATTCAATTTTGATCGGGACGACACTGGTGACCGTGGTAACGGAGCTTTATTGTTGTTTGTAGCTTGATCCCATGGTTATATAAACATCAGTTGCTGTATACAGTTTGGATCTTTACCTTGCTGTCATTATCAAATTCTAAGCACAAAATTGACACACGCACACGCACACGCACACACACACACACACACACACACACACACACACGCACGCACGCACGCACACGCGCGCGTCCGCACATAATTATATACAAAGACAACCATGCTCGCGCGCAAACATACATACGCATATTCAACCAAGCGCGCGCAAACGCATGACATATGTATCATACACACACACGCGCGCACACACACACACACGCACGCACGCGCGCGCACACACACACACACACACACACACACACACACACACACACACACACACACTCACACACGCACACACACACCACGTATGTGTCCTCATTGGAAGCCAGTACAGTGTGTTTAGCAACTCATTGGCACATCGCCACTTGCTCTCGAGTCTTGAAGTACGATTCTGAACTGACTAGACTTGATGAAGTAAAAACAAAAACTGCTGACTTTTGCTTTTCTTCGAGCTTAATACCTTATGTGCATCACCTCTTTTTTTTAATGTATTATGACTGACTTTTTCTGAGGCTTTCTGAAATGATCTTCTGACATTCTTAACATATAAAATTCCACCAATACTTTAATCCAAAATAACGACTTTAAATATTCATTAAATTCCTTGTATGCGACAGAAGAATTTGGTCTTTGATGAACAGATATAGTCTCATCTTTCTCTCTTCAACTCTTTGACACCACAATTGAGGCTTGATGATAACAATTCATGTTCTCCGAGAATGTCTCACAAACGCCCTTGCTTTGTTAAAAACGTCTCATGCAAACAATGCCTCCCAATTTCATAGGATAGAAAGGCAGTCCATAATTACCCTTTTTTTTTTTCAACACGTTGTGCTCATTTTTTTTTTTTTTGGATTCGGATGTTTCAGAATGACGAAAATCTGAAAATGACACGGTTTTGGTTTTAGCAACGACTCTGTTGCTGTGATCTGACGTGAAAACGATGAATGACAAAAAGGAGAAGAGCGTGGAAATAATGATGAATGACTGACGGGGGATGAGCGTGAACATGAAAAATGATTTATCAGAGAAGAACGTGAAAAAAATGAATGACTGGTGGAGAAGAATGAGGAAACAATGACTGACTGACTGACTGGAGAAGAACGTGAAAGCGACGAATAACTAGACAAATGAAAAGACGGGAACGCGTTAATAATGAATGGTTGTACGATGTGACGAACGGAACATGAGAACACTGAGCGTAGGACGGGGGCAGAACGTGACAAGAGTAAATGAAGAAGAAAGACAAGAACAAGAGAATGATAACTGAGAGACGGGACGGTAGCTGATGAACCTGAGAAGGATGAATGAAGGACGAGTGACGGAAGGTGGAAAGGAGTGTTAAAGAATGAATGAAGGATGAATGAAGGACGAGTGACGTGAGGTGGAAAGGAGTGTGAAAGAATGAATGAAGGATGAATGAAGGACGAGTGACGGGAGGTGGAAAGGAGTGTTAAAGAATGAATGAAGGATGAATGAAGGATGAATGAAGGACGAGTGACGTGAGGTGGAAAGGAGTGTGTGAAAGAATGAATGAAGAATGAACGAAGGATGAATGAATGAAGGACGAGTGACGTGAGGTGGAAAGGAGGAGAGTTAAAGAATGAATGAAGGATGAATGAAGGACGAGTGACGGGAGGTGGAAAGGAGTGTTAAAGAATGAACGATGGATGGGAGAGAAACTTTAAAACGGTAAACGAGGGGCGGCACTGGAAAGGGAAAACTGGATGGAGCTGAACATGGTACGACCATGAGTTCAATACCACAGAAACAGAAAGGGGTGGTAATGGAAATGACTATCATACGCACGTAGCTATGCAGAATAATCGGTCAGCAGTGTATAAAAGGAACTATGTGTAGCAGAGAGAACAAAAGCAGGAGGGTGAAAGTGTGTGTGTGTGGTGTGTGGGGGGGGGGGGGGGGGGGGGGGTACTGCATAACTTCAAGGCTGGATGTGTAGCTGGAAAAAAAAATGTGACGTAAGAGACTGGGGAACATGGAATTATGAGTCATGTACAACAGCGGGTATGGGCTATAATGGAAGAACTAGAGAATTAAAAAGGGGGAGGGGCTAGACGGCCTCCGGTTCAAATTCATGAAATATAAAAAGAAGACAACTGCAGTGGAAAAAACGAGAAACTGCCACTGGACGGATATGGAAACTGGTGGTGGAGCGTCCAATCTTTTCAGCATGTGCACAACATGTTTCAAACGATAAAGTGAAGGGTCTCTGGAGAACATCAAGGAGTGAACTTGAAAAGTAGGGGGTGGAGAGAAAACTGGACTGAAAGTATAACTTCCTGGTGTGACAGAATGCAAGTAAGAAGCAAAGGAAAGGAAGTTAAAAAAAAAAGTGTTGTGATAAACATCAGAAAATCCTACATGAGTGGGAATAGGGGGCAAAAGGGGGATATTCACAGACAGTTATAAGCAGTATCGATCTAGCTTGATATATTTTGAGTGGATCAGACATAAACCATATCTGGGCCGTAAGCATTTATGAACAATACCAGTTAATATCGAGTCGCCAAACTGAGAATCGAAACACACATGGATCAACATTTCAAAAAAAGGCCAAGTTTCTTCAATCAACGTGATTCAACATGGTTGCTCAAGGAACCCCACCCTCATCGTTTTCCCATCAAAACCCATACCCACCCCATTAAACAGTAAGCTCGGGTATAGCACCCAGGCCGTTGTAAGATGAGCTCACAACACACGCCGAGGCTTCATGTATTGATGTATTCATGTTCCGATGGCATTGGTGTGGTGTTGCATAAAACATCTCTACCATCCCCCTCTTCCCCCCCCCCTTCACCCCCATTCACTCCGACCGACCTTCCTGATGCGATTATCCCGTCTGCCCTCCCCCCTCGGTGAGTGTCGACAATCAACCTTAACATGAGCTCACACCGAACCTGGTTCGGGTGTCACTTCTCTGCTC
>JADBJO010008733.1:63832-66332 GCA_016801955.1 Conus betulinus
AATCATCCCCCGATTTCCTGTCCAGCACACTGTTGGAAACTACTCATCAGGGTGCACCTTTCCAGCCCACCATGTCGTCTGCTGCTGGACAGTGAGGGAGGAGGTGAAGGCAGCTATGCCCGATCCAGTTGGACTGGAATTGCTGTCGACAGCTGTGGCCGCCCAGGTGACCAACGAATCTTTTCGTTCAACATGTGACCGGCGACGGGGAACAACAGAGACAGGTGCCACAGATCGATGGTAAGAAGATCCCAAAACACGCCGTGCAGCGTCGTTCTGGATTCTATCGAGGCTTGAGCCCCAAGACTAGAAAAAAAAAAAATCCGTGAACTGGTGTACAACTGACATGGGGCGCATAAAAGTAGAGACAGCTTCTTCATTAAGATAGGAACGGAAGGAACCGATTCTGCTGCGCTCAACGTGGAAGGCGCGACTAATGCAAGGAGAAGAGTTATTTAAACGAGAGTTTCGTCAACCAATACACCCAGATTTTCATCCACTGAGAAAATCTAATTTTTGTCGTCAGCGTAATGGAACAATGAGCTACAAGGACGATCGTTTTCACACGAGCTTCTGAAGCCCATGATCATTGCTAAGTGTCATTGTTATGTGCATGTTATACGTCCTTCAACATCCCATCCTATATCGCAATTCCAGTATGGTCCCAAAAAGAAAAAAGAACAACTGTATGGTTTAAACAGTTACATATTGGCAGTCAGCTGGGGGCTCTAGGGAAAACCTGGCAGTCAGCTGGGGCACTAGGGAAAACCTGGCAGTCAGCTGGGTGCACTAGGGAAAACTTGGCAGTCAGCTGGGGCACTAGGGAAAACTTGGCAGTCAGCTGGGGGGCACTAGGGAAAACTTGGCAGTCAGGAAAAACTTGGCAGTCAGCTGGGGGCACTAGGAAAACTTGGCAGTCAGGGAAAACTTGGCAGTCAGCTGGGGGCACTAGGGAAAACCTGGCAGTCAACTGGGGCACTAGGGAAAACCTGGCAGTCAACTGGGGGCACAAGGGGAGGAAAACTTGGCAGTCAGGGGAAAAACTTGGCAGTCAGCTGGGGGGGCACCAGGAAAACCTGGCAGTCAGCTGGGGCACTAGGGAAAACTTGGCAGTCAACTGGGGGGCACTAGAGAAAACTTGGCAGTCAGGGAAAACTTAGCAGTCAGCTGGGGGCACTAGGGAAAACCTGGCAGTCAACTGGGGGCACTAGGGAAAACCTGGCAGTCAAACTGGGGGGCACTAGGGAGGCCAAGCCAAGTTCTCCCTAGTGTGCCCCCAGCTGACTGCCAAATTTTCCCTAGAGCCCCCAGCTGACTGCCAAAGTTGTTTTTTTTTCATGAAAGAGTAACCACAGAAATATGTTTCTATATCAACCGATTAAAAAAAACAAAGAATACGGAAAGCATACTGGAAAGAAAACAGCCGAAACCGTATTTCAAGCACGCAAACCCAATAACAAGGGGAGAGAGAAAGTATTCGTCAGACCAGTTTTGAAATTCATGTTTACCTATGGCAAGACCCGGTGGCTGGAGTGTTCAGCGTGGCTTAGTCTTATATGTCCTGGCATGGGCTGATTTACATGACTATATGTAAGTATGCCTTTTTTTGCCCCCACCCCATGTGTGTGTGTGTGTGTGTGTGTGTGTGTGTGTGTGTGTGTGTGTGTGTGTGTGTGTGTGTGTGTGTGGTGAGTGCCTGCACACGCGTTTTTGTGTACATGCGTGCGTGCCTGCGTGTGTGTGCCTGCCTGCGTGCCTGCATGTGCGTTTGTGTGCTTGCGTGCGTGCGTGCGTGCGTGCATGCCTGTATGCGTGCGTGCGTGCGTGCGTGCGCGCGTGCGTGTGTGTGTGTGTGTGTGTGTGTGTGTGTGTGTGTGTGTGTGTGTGTGTGTGTGTGTGAGCGTGTGTGTGTGTGTGTGTGTGTGTGTGTGTGTCTATACTGTTTGTGTGTACATAAATTTCTAACCCTTGCGTGATTACAGCCCTGAAATGGTCCCTTGTGGTCGGCTGGACGACAACAAAATGCCATTGACTGAATCAACATCACAGAGTACTGATCTGAGTCTGTTTCTCAAGGTATTCAAAGATTCCAAACTGACGGAGAAAAAAAAAGATGTCACATTTTGGTTGCTTACAACACCAGAGGACATGTTACTGGTGCCAGGTGTGCTAAGATATTTTACACTTTACAGAATAAGTAACAATGTCAGGCGTATACCGGATATCCTACATTTTACGGCAAAAGTAACATAGTGCCAGGCGTGAAACGGGTATGCTACACTTTACGGCGAAATGAACACAGTGACTGGTGTGTTTTGGGTGTTCGATAAATTACAGAGAAAGTAACAATGCCAGGCGTAATCTGGGTATTCTACATCTTACGGAGAAAGTAACATGGAGCCACGTGTGCACGGATATCCTACACAACACGGATTAAGTAACATGTTGCCAGGAGTGCACGGATAGCCTTCAACTTACGGCAAAAGTGCCATGGATGCCA
>JADBJO010008733.1:71332-76332 GCA_016801955.1 Conus betulinus
TACCCGTCCACACACACACACACACAGAGGCACTCTCCCCGATTACCCCCCTTTTCGTCCTCCTGTCCCCCCACTCTTTGGCTAGCGTTGTATCGGAAACGACAGAGGTTGTGAGGATTAACGATTTGTTTGGGGTCCGATTAACGGAGCACACCCCCTCTGAGAAGAAAACGACTGTGTTGTCGCTTTCGCTTGGTCGGCATCGAAGAGCCGAAAACGAGCGACTTCGGTGCCCAAGGTTTGTGGTTCTCTTCTTCTTCCAGTGTGGTGGTGAGTGGGAGTTGTCCTCCCCTTGGGCTGCGTGCGATCGTTTTTTACCTGTCGCGGAGATAAGGCTTTGTCCCCTTTCTCTTGGACGTTTGCTTGCACTGAGCGGGTAGGTAGGTGATCATTTCTGATCATGTGCTGCTGCAGTATTATTATTATTATTATTATCATGACTATAACTATATATCATTATTATCATTAGTAGTAGTTGTTGTAATGGTGGTGGTAGTGACAGAAGTAGCAATAGTAACATTATTTCATTACTTTTTTTTTTTTCTTGTTCTGGTTCTTGTTCGTTTTTCATGTGCTTCTTGATGTTGTTTTTCGTCGTTTTTCTTCTCCTTATTATCATCGTTATTGTAATTATGATTATCATAATTACTAATAATGTTATGATTGTTGTTGTTTCATAAATTATTATCATCTTTGAAAGTGTGTGTGGTGGATTCAGATAAGTTTTGAAGTTGGATCGTTTTCAAAGTATGATTTGTCGGTTGGGTGGCAGGTGGGCGGCGGATGGGGGTGGGGTAGGAAAGGGGGTGGGAGGACACAGAAGGAGGGAGCTGAGGGTGTGTATGTGTGTGGAGGGAAGGGGCCTGACGAGGGTGGGGAAGGGGGTTAGGGAACTGCGATCACTCGAGTTGTATGCTCTTGACTCAAAATCTGAAATTTTTATTATTTGTCGGTTTCATTTTTTGTATAGTTAAAAGACAGAACTTCAACAAGGGAGACAAAAACATTGTTGCTGATCTCTTACGTTGACAATTCATCTTGTCGGCGTGCAAAATTTTATGGGTTTTTTTTTTTTTTTTTTTTTTTGTGTGTGTAAACAAATAACATTGCTGTGATGTGACCAGATTTTATTGGATGCGTGTTTAATGAATATCTGGAATTTCGTTCAGAAAAAGCAGGTCTTTTAACGAAGTCGTGTTTTACAAGTAAAATTCGTCGTCTTTAATACTTTGTCCCAGCCAGCCGACTATGCATACATTGATAGAGTCTCGACATCCATGAGTGAAATTAACAATCTGCTAAATCTGTAAAAAAAAATATTCGGATTTTGATTCAAACTTTTTGCAGCGAGGGAGGGGGGGGGGGGGGGGGGAGAGAGAGAGAGAGAGAGAGGAGAGAGAGAGAGAGAGGAGAGAGAGAGAGAGAGAGGAGAGAGAGAGAGAGAGAGAGAGAGAGAGAGAGAGAGAGAGAGTACAACAACAAAATATGCTCTGTCATACAAGACCCCGTCTACAATTACAACAGAATAACTACCTGTTATTAATTTTGTCCATGCGGTACGAATTACAGTGGGGGGAGGAGTAATGAACAGGTTTATAGCACGGTGGTTATGACGTTGATCGTCGGTGTTGGCCCTGTGACGTAGTGCTGATGTCAGCGGTACAAAGTGCTCGATGACCCGGGGGAAGAATGACTGATCATTACAGTGGGGTTGATGGTTGATTTTGTTGCCTACATCGTCAGGTGCGTTCCAAGTCGTGTCCATTCAGCGTGTGTGTGTTGTGTTGTATTGTGTGTGTGTGTGTGTGTGTGTGTGTGTGTGTGTGTGTGAGAGAGAGAGAGAGTGAGAGAGAGAGAGAGGGAGGGAGAGAGAGCTATTGCGTCTATCTGTGTGCGTGTGTGTGTGTGTGTGTGTGTGTGTGTGTGTGTGTGTGTGTGCACGCGCACACGAGTGCGCATTTGTGAGTGGGGTGAGGATGAGGGGAGGGATCAGTCGTCTTTAACATCTTTTCATCACAAGATGATCTTAGACCTAAAGGGGAGGGGAGGGAGGAAGTGTGTGTGTGTGTGTGTGTGTGTGTGTGTGTGTGTGTGGTGTTGGGGGGAGGGGGGAAGGGGGGCGGCCGTGTGGCTGACTGTCTGTTCCCGTGCGTCATTGTGTTGCACAGGTGGCCTGTGAATACGCCGACGTCTGTAGATCCTTTACGTTCGACATGCACAATCATGCATTGCATTCAGTCAGGTATCATTATTATCAACTAGTGGTGTGTCCGTCCTCAAGGGAGTGAATAGTGTTGGCCGAGTCGCTGCATAACTTAAACACACTATGTGTGTGACGGGGGAGGGAGAGAGAGAGAGAGAGGGGAGAGGGAGAGAGAGGAGCGTGCTCACACTTCAAACGGTCTAACCTCTATGTGTGTGTGTGTGTGTGTGTGTGTGTGTGTGGTGTGTGTGTGCGTGCGTGCGCGCGCGCGCGCGCGCGCGCGTGTGTGTGTGTGTGTGTGTGTGTGTGTCATAACGGCTATGTGCGAGCGCACACATAGCCGTTATAAGCAGTCCGAACACTGTATAGACGCAACCTGGTATTAAACACACATAGGCCTATTTAGACAGATCCTAATATATGGGCCATTATCTATTCATATGCATGCTGTCGCCAATATTTGCAATAAAGATTATAAAATTTATAGTCATTGCAAAGTCTCTCTCTCTCTCTCTCTCTCTCTCTCTCTCTCTCTCTCTCCTCCTCTCTCTCTCTCTCTCTGTGCGTGTGTGTGCGCGCGCGAGCGCGCACACTCACACACACACACACACACACACACACACACACACACACACACACACACACACACACACACGCACACATGTTGCGCTTACGCGCATTTACAAGAAAGGGAAGGACGTGTGTGTGTGTGTGTGTGTGTGTGTGTGTGTGTGTGTGTGTGTCCACGCGCGTGTGCTCGTCCAGTTGTATGTGGTTTCGAGCGTTAGGCGCAAGGGGGGGGGGGGGGGGGGGGGGGGGGGGGCGGTTGGGGGCGGGGAGGTAGGGGGAAAGGCATAGGAAGAAGTTTTAAGGTTTTGCGCCGTTGCACAGGAGCAAGTAAGTGAACACTTACCTCCCCCCCCCCCTCCCCCACCCCTTTCTCCCACTCTTCATCTCTCCACGCCCCGATAAGGGTAAGAGTGATAAATGGGCAGTGCAGAGAGTTTTGCATAGAGGGGTAAGACTAGGTACGTGCTTTGACTGGATCAATAACGAACTGAGAGCTCTATTAGCTGAAAATGTGTAGCTTAATAGCTTACATTCCAAAGCGTATCTGATGGATTGCGTCTCAAAATGTGTGATGGATTATGTCTCAACATGTATGTGATGGATTGCATCCCAAAATGTTTGTGATGGATTGTGTCCCAAAGTGTATGTGATGGATTCCGTTTCCAAAATTTTTGTGATGGAATATATCCCGAAATGTTTGTGATGGATTACGTCCCAAAATGTTTGTGATGGATTACGTCCCAAAACGTATGTGATGTATTATATCCCAAAATGTATGTGATAGATTTTGTCCCAAAATGTATGATATATTTCGTCCCAAAATGTGTGTAATGGATTACGTCCCAAAATGTATGTGATGGAGTATGTCCCAAAATATATGTGATGGATTACGTCCCAAAATGTAGCTGATAGATTATGTCCCAAAATGTATGCAATGGATTTCGTCCCAAAATGTATGTGATGGATTACGTCCCAAAATGTATGTGATGGATTTCGTCCCAAAAAAAAATATGTGATGGATTTTGTCTCAAAATGTATGTAATGGATTACTTCCCGAAGTGTAATTAATGGACTGCCTCCCTAAAAAGTACGTAATGGATTACATCCCAAAGTGTAAGTGATCCGTCCCAAAAATGTGTCCCAAAAAGTGATGGATTACGTCCCAAAATCTATGTGATGGATTACGTCCCAAAATGCATGTGACGTATTACATCCCAAAATCTATGTGATGGATTACGTCCCAAAATGTATGTGACGGATTACGTCCCAAAATGTATGTGATGGAATATGTCCCGAAATGTTTGTGATGGATCACGTCCCAAAATGTATCTTACGGAATGGTCTACAGTGCGATGTAATGTTCGGGTATGGGATGTTGCTAGTGGCTGAAACCACTGCTATTGTGCACCTGCTGCTGCTGCTGCTGCTAATGATGATGATGATGACGATGATGATGATGATGATTCTACTGCTGCAGACTCTACTACTACTAAAACAGGTACTGCTACTGTTGCTGACTGTACTACAACTTCTACAGTAACATCAACAAAAAACTATCACCAGTACTACTGCTGCTGCTGCTGCTGCTGTCATTGCTACAACTATTACTATTGCTGCTGCTGCTGTTTCTGCTACTACCGCTACAGCTGCTGCTGCTGCTGCTGCAACTACCACCATTGCTACTTTTGCTGCTGCTGTTGCTGCTATTATCACAACTACTGCTGTTGTTTCTGCTGCTGCTGCTGCTGACTACTGCTACAATTGCTACCGCTGCTCCTGCTGCTTCAAACTCTTCCTACTGTTCCTGCTGTTGCTTCTACTGCTGCTGCTGCTGCTGTTTTCACTACAGCTGCTACTGCTGAGCACTGCTGCTACTGTCGCTGCTATTATCACCGCTACTGCTGTTGCTACCGTTGTTGCTGCTAATGCTACAACTATCACTACTGCGGCTACGTTCAAGCACTGGTATCAATGTCGCTGCCATTGTCATCACCAGCTGCTGTTGCTGCTGCTGTTCCGGGTGCTCTGCCTTGCTGTGCTTGATTAACTTTTTCGCAACACGCCCGCGAGAGTGACCGCGGCGCCCCGACTTACCCACTCGACGATGTGGGGCGAAAACACTCGCAGCAAGCGATCTGTCACTCAGGACACGCCGCGAGAATGATAGCGACGGTCTTCTAAAAATAAATATGACCGAGTTTCCCTGAGAATTTTTAACCAGTGGTGT
>JADBJO010008733.1:81332-86332 GCA_016801955.1 Conus betulinus
AATAGAAACAGGTCGTCGTGTGCGTGTGGTGTGTGTGTGTGTGTGTGTGTGTGGTGTGTGTGTGTGTGGATGTGTGGTGTGTGTGTGTGTGTGTGTGCGTGTGTGTGTGTGTGTGTGTGTGTGTGTGTGTTTATCTTGCCTGAAGAATACCAAAAGAGGTCGAAACGCGTTGTGTTTTGTCCTGTAATCTGTTTGTCCCTGTTGTCTGGCGGATCAGTTCTAATTTCTCTTGAAAAGTACATCAATTTTCATGACATAAAATGGCCGTGAAATCAGTTTGGTCTTGGAACAACTTCAGGCTTCAAACTAAACAGACGTAAATCTCACCGACCATTCACGGATAGTCCTGAATACATGTCTTTGTTATTGTTTAGTATTCTTTACATTAACCCCTTTAGTGCCGAAAGCAAGAGAGCACCCTACATATATGCCAGGTAACAGATTGCTGTACAACCACTTGCTATGTTCACTTCATTGCATCTTATAAACTTCTTGCAATACAACCTGAATATTTGGCACACTGGCTTGATAGATATTGTAGATTCCTGTCAACCAGTCTCAAAGCATTTACGTTATTTCCGTTCATCTTTACCAGATGTTTACTTCACTGTATTTTATACGCTGGAATAAAAGCTTGATATTTGGCACTCTGGCTTGACAGATTTTGTAGATTGCTTTCAACCATTCTTGAAATATTTGCTTTATTTCCTTTCATTTGTTACCAGATGATTACTTCACTGTATTTTATAAACTACTTGGAATACAACCTTGATATTTGGCACAATGTCTTTTATAGATGTTGTAGCTTGATTCTGACCTCTCTGAAGGTTTTTTTTTGTTTGTTTTTTTTGTTTTCAATTTTTTTATTTATTTATTTTGTTTTTTTTCAAATTTCCCATCACTTGTTATCAGCGAAGTTTGTTTGTTTGTTTGTTTACATCGTGTCATCACCCTGAAAAGTCTCCGGGCTACAGGCATACTATAGAGTGCTCGTTTTCGGCTCGGAAAATTTCCGGACTTGAGCAATAAAGGGGTTTAAGATGGCGTGGGTTGGAGTTTGTTTTGACAGGTCTGCATACACTTTGTGTTTGAACTCATTCACTGCGGACGGCTGTGGGTCTACATACACTTTGTGTTTTAACCCTTTCATTGCAGACTTTCATTGCCTACGGCTTTGTGGGCCCTTTCATACACGCTGTGTGTTTTAACCCTTTTCACTGCAGACGGCTGTGGGTCTGCATACACTTTGTGTTTTAACCCTTTTACTGCAGACGGCTGTGGGCCTACAGTCCGGAATACAGCTCGGTCATCGCCAGGGCGCCTGCTTTCCGCTGTGTGTCGGCTGCTGAGGCCCAGGCCATTGTGGAAAGGTATGGGTCAGGGTCAGGACAGAGAGAGAGAGAGAGAGAGAGAGAGAGAGAGAGAGAGAGATGAGAGAGAGAGAGAGAGAGAGGAGGGAGGGGGAGAAGGGGATGATGAGAGAAATGGGGGAGGTAACAGTGAGAAAGCAAAGAGAGAGCTTTTTTTCGGGAAGGGACAGAGAGAAGGAGGGAGGGGGAAGGAGAGAGCGACTACTAGGGAGAGACTTAAGGAGGGAAATTATAGGGGGACAGGGATATCTTCACAAGGGCATCAAAAAGGAGATGAGTTTGGAGAGAGGGTTAAGAGAGGGGGGAGAGATGACTTCAAAGGGGAAAGAAAAAAAGGAAAGCAATTGCAACAACAAACAAAAATAAAGAAATTGGAGAGAGAGAGAGAGAGAGGGAGGGAGAGAGAGAGGAGAGAAAGAGAGAGGGGAGAAAGAGAGAGAGAGAAAGAGAGAGGGGGGAGAGATAGACAGGACAGAGAGAGAGAGAGAGGAGGGAGGAGAGGGGGAGAGAGGGGAGAGAAAGAGAGAGAAAGGGAGGGAGGGATAAAGAGAAAGAGAGAGAGAAACAGAGAGAGAGAGAGAGGGTGGGGTGGGTGGGGGGTACAGACACAAAGACAGTCAACCAGATAGACTGATAGGAAAGCAGTCGACAGTTTCAGTGTCAAATGATCATGGTCGCTGGCTTGCAGTTTGATTTTTTTTTTTTCATCTAAACATGGTGCATCGCTTGACAAGAGTTTTAAAGCTTCATCTGCTTTTGTTTGTTGTTGTCCTCCCGTTGTTATCGGACATTTATAGAAGTGACACCTGATCTTCTTTGTCTTTACTTAAAAAATAAGTTTAGCAGGCCTGGCTATGATGTTATGAAATGAAAGTTGTATGATTATTCAGTTCGAGGCTTTTAGTGACACGTAATTATTCCAAGATAACGATCCATACAGATGGTTTGATTTGCCTAGTTTATGAAGCATCAGGTTCATCAACATTCGCCTTCGTTTTCAACCTCTTCCATTAAAAATGTATGTTGCAAGTGGATTTATTCATTTTTGGTGCTTGGCCTTTCCGTATTGATCTTGCCTAAGCCTTCTTCGGTCTTTCTTCCTCCCCTTTAAATCTCTCTCTCAGAGTCAGCAAAATGACGAAGACTCATCAAAAGCGCCGGCAAGAGTTTCAAACCAGCAGACGACGATGATACCGCCAGTGATCGCGGCGTTACACCACGTTCGCCCAGCCAGGCGCTGTCGCAACGCGGCGGAAATGGAAGCGCTGACTGAACGCGTCATGAGACCGACGACCCGCGTCCAACATCCGGTCTGACCTTAGGGAAGGTCACGGCCTTAACCCCGTGGAGGTCGTCACTCAAAGGTCGTCTGGTGAGGGAGAGTCTTGAAGGCTGACGGCGACACCGATGACGTTTTTGAAATATTTATTGAAAATGATTAGGTGTGGTTCTGTTTCCTACGCACGTTTTCCAGTGTGTTTTGAAGTGATGGGTTTGACTTATTGTTTCTCTCTCTCTCTCTCTCTCTCTCCTCCCTCTCTCGTCCCTCTCTCTCTCTCTCTCTCTCTCTCTCTCTCTCTCCCCCCCCCTAAAGAACCAGTTTGTATTGAATCGACTTCATACAAACAGTTTGTATTGTACATACTTTCTACCTGTTTTACTTGATTTTTGTTTTCTGTTACGCTGCTATGCATTGTTCAATTTTCGGCTTGGGTGTGTTATGCTACTCCTACGCAGATTTGCAATTTCTGAATTGATTAATTTTCAAGAAAATTGTTTTGGCTTTGAAATTTTCATTTGTCACAGTATTACTCATTACCTGTGTGGGCTGATAGGCTTCTATTTGTTGGTCGCTTGATTGAACTTCCCCCCCCCCTTCCCCCCCCTCCCCCCCCCCCCCCCCCCCCCCCCCCCCCCCCCCCCCCCCCCGTCTACAACGGTTAAATTTCCGTATGAAAATGCACATATAGCCATTTTATATTACTCACTGCATACACTTAAAAAAAAAAAATAAAAAAAAAGCAAAACAAAACTATAAAAATATAATGATAGAAAGAAAGAAACAAAGAAGGAAGAAGAAAAAAAGAGAAGAAGGAAGCGAATAAGCATCTTAAACCTTATGAGAGAGAGAGAGAGAGAGAGAGAGAGAGAGAGAGAGAGAGAGAGAGAGAGACGAGTGAGAGCAATCAGAATCTTAAGTGACGTTTCTGTTGCGGCGGCGATCGATTAATGAGTGAAGTATAGATAAGATACGGGGGTGACCCACCCCACCCCCTCTCCCTCTCCCCACCCCTACCCCAATCACCCAAAAAATGGGGGCAAAAAAGGGGGGGAGAGAAGCAAGAGACGGAGAGAGAGAGAGAGAGAGAGAAGAGAGAGGAGAGGAGAGAGAGAAGAGAGAGAGAGGGAGAGAGAGGGAGAATGGGGGATGATGTCAACGAAAAGAGACCGCAGCAGCAGCAGCAATAGCAGAAGAAGAAAAGAAACTCCTGTTGGAGATGGCCGGGAGGGGGGGGGGGGGGGGGGGGTGTGGGAGAGAGAGAGAGAGAGAGAGAGAGAGAGGAGAGAGAGAGAGAGAGAGATCTCAACCGGACTCGTCTGCTGTCTACGGGATAGCAGTGTTGACTTTCGCAGGGAAAAGATCTTGAACTAACGATTATTTTTCACTCAGCTGAAGTTCTGTACCTGAGAGTCATTTGAATTTCAAACCACTTTACCATTATTTAAACTGGTTGGTAGTTAAAGCAGTTTCTGTTGTTTGTTTTATTTTTCTTTTTCTTTTTGTGTATAGTTTCTGGTGCATTTTATTAATCTTATCTACATACAGAATAGGGGGAGCATATATGTATCCCCCAACACTAGATATAAAAGGAATACTGTCATCAGTTGTGTGCAAAGATTTTGTGGGAATAATAAACAGTAAATAAAATTCATTGATTTCATTGCAGCTTGTTTGAGAGAGAGAGAGAGAGAGAGAGGGAGAGAGAGAGAGAGAGAGAGAGAGAGAGAGAGAGAGAGAGAGAGAGAGAGAGATGAGAGGGAAGGGGAGGAAGGGAACGGACGGAGGGAGAGAGAGAGAGGATGGGTGTTTCCTAAAACACAGAGAGAGAGAGAGAGGAGAGAGAGAGAGAGAGAGAGAGAGAGAGAGAGAGAGATGCCACAATTCTTCAATCTGACTGGCCCCGTTAAGTGGTGTACTGGTGTAGCATTTTCTGAATGTCAGTTTATCTGTAATGTGTGTTCCTTCTTTCCCCTTCTTCATAACGACCAGCATCTGGAAGGAGGAGAGCTTGACAGCAGAAGGGTCTACAGAGAACAATCCCCAGCAGGACCAGTGTTTCCGCCCAGAAACTCCCTGCCACTGGAAGACAGCCGGGCCGCATCTCTCGGTCTACGACTCCTAGATGCTCTTCAGCTGTCAGAAATATTTTTTGGCTTCTGGGGATTTGAACCGGAACCCTGTGGATGGTTGAGCGTCTTAGGGAGTTACCTGGTCAACGGGCGTTTTAGCCACACACACACCGAAAGAACATTTGTCCCATTTTGGGGAAATTCCATCCTTATGACGTTCATTTTTTTTTTCCCTCCTCAACCAGCTTCAGCTGGAAATCTTTTCAGCTGCCTCTGCCA
>JADBJO010008734.1:0-5000 GCA_016801955.1 Conus betulinus
ATGAAGTTATTTTGTATTGTGCTGCCCCACTTTAAGTGACCTACGGAATCAGTTCATTCATCAGAAATATTGCAGACATCCTACTTCATTTTGACTTTCGTTACTTATGCCATTTACAAATGAAACTACTATGAAGCGGTTTACTATTTTCTTTTACAAAGCATTTAAGAATCGAAGGATAACATGTAGTTAGGTATTAATTGTGTGTTGTCTGATATCCAGTTTGCCGATTACTTGTAGAGCCTTAATGTTTGATTTTCTTCTTCTTCTTCTTTGTTGTTGTTGTTGTTGTTGTTTTTTGTTGTCTGAAATGATTTGTTCACAACAACCCTTTCATTAGGGGTAATGGCCTAAATGAAAAAAAATCTCTCTCTCTCTCTCTCTCTCTCTCTCTCTCTCTCTCTCTCTCTCTCTCTCTCTCTCTCTCTCTCTCTCTCTCTCTCAACACTGTAGAAGACTGACAGAATTCTGACTTATTTACAAAGCAGTTCAGCTACACAAACTCGGGCATGACCAGGTGCAGACGAAGGACAGTGGACTTCATGAGGTCTGAATTTCCCGGACTGGAACACGTGCCCCATAGCGATGTGGGTCAAACATCGTCTAAACGGGGCAACGTGTTGTTTGTTCGAAATCCGGCAAGGCCAGAGAAAATCTGACGGCAGAAGGGCATCTTGGAGTCATGACCTGGATGGCACCAGGCCCCCATATGTGGAGTGTAAGGGGTTCAGGCCCCCATATGTGGAGTGTAAGGGGTTCAGGCCCCCATATGTGGAGTGTAAGGGGTTCAGACCCCCATATGTGGAGTGTAAGGGGTTCAGACCCCCATATGTGGAGTGTAAGGGGTTCAGGGTTCCCCCCATATGTGGAGTGTAAGGGGTTCAGACCCCCCATATGTGGAGTGTAAGGGGTTCAGGCCCCATATGTGGAGTGTAAGGGGTTCAGGCCCCCATATGTGGAGTGTAAGGGGTTCAGGCCCCCATATGTGGAGTGTAAGGGGTTTCAGGCCCCCATATGTGGAGTGTAAGGGGTTCAGGCCCCCCATATGTGGAGTGTAAGGGGTTCAGGCCCCCATATGTGGAGTGTAAGGGGTTCAGGCCCCCCATATGTGGAGTGTAAGGGGTTCAGGCCCCCATATGTGGAGTGGGGTTCAAGGGGTGTAAGGGGTTCAGGCCCCTATATGTGGAGTATAAGGGGTTCAGGCCCCCATGTGTGGAGTATAAGGGGTTCAGGCCCCCATGTGTGGAGTGTAAGGGGTTCAGGCCCCCATATGTGGAGTGTAAGGGGTTCAGGCCCCCATATGTGGAGTGTAAGGGGTTCAGGCCCCTATGTGTGGAGTGTAAGGGTTTCAGGCCCCAACATGTGGGGTGTAAGGGGTTCAGGCCCAAACATGTGGAGTGTAAGGGTTCAGGCCCATATATATGTGGAGTGTAAGGGGTTCAGGCCCATATATGTGGAGTGTAAGGGGGTTCAGGCCCCCAACACGTGGAGTGTAAGGGGTTCAGGCCCCCACGTGGATATGTGGAATGTGGAATGTGTGGGTTGCAGGGATGAAAAAATCCCAGGAAATGAAAAGCGATGGTGGTACGGGCAGTGGAGATGTCTACAGGATTCTTCCCTCCTGTGCCACCCCGGGCCTTGTGTCTTTGCCTTGTGTTGTGGTGATGGCTGCATGTAGTCCACGCTTGCTCTGCTGCTCTGCTCTGCTCTGCTCTGCTCTGCTTGCTTGTGGTGCTGTGTGTAGTTGTTGCCTGCTACAGGTACTGACATCAGCGGGCCATCCTTGCGGTGTTAGTCCCCTGGCTCGGCATAGCCTCTTTCACCTCAAGACCGATTGTGTGTGTGGTTTTCAGCCACATCCTCCCAGAGGTGACCCAAGGTAACTGGGCAGCGCGAGCACCCAGGCTAAACACGACGGATCTAGAGGAGTCAACCTCGATAAAAAAAAAATCAGGCAAACCAAGCTCCAACGGCAGATCAGGCGAATGAAGATGCAATTCCCAACGGCTGTGAAGGCGGAAGAGAGCGACACCCTACTGCAGTTCACAGTAGTGGGGGATAAGAGTATGAGTTAGGGCTTGCCTACCTATGCATGCAAAGACTGGACGCCGGCGGACACTGCGGAAGAAACCTTAATGGTTCAACGGAGAGAAAGGCGGTTACAGCAATGCACTGTGGAGCGCACAGAGCTAGATGAGGCACGTAGAACATCTACGTTATCCACTGCATCCGTCTCCATCTCCAACCGTCTGGGCCTTGTCTTGCCATTGGATACAGGTGGTCTCGGACGACAGAGTGAGGTCGACGACGCGCAACTCTTCCTCACTTTACTCAAAGTCATCGCACATGTCATCAGTCACCCTTCATCCTGTCCCTTATCACCAAGTCCTGTGGCAATGGGCAAGCTACGAAGCAATAGGTGTTGGTAGTCTGGAACTCGTCGTAGCCGCAGACCTAAACACAGGCGGTTCAGGCCATATGGTCGGCCGTCACTGAATCGGAGCAGCAGCGGCGGTAGGCAGCCCCTGAGCGACTGAGCAGTCCTTTTTAGGATTGCACTGCTCACCTCCATGGCATGAGGAAGGGGCTAGAAAAGGTGCCCTAAAAACTGCCTGCTCCACATCACCCTATCCAGCATACCGCGGCTGGCGGGGACCCTACAACTGCGGTCGAAACAAAACAGTAAAAAGAAAAACGTGGATTACTCCTCTGAACCTAGCCACATGGAACGTCCACACGCTCCTTGACAGGGAAGCCTCGGATAGACCCCAGAGGCGTACAGCCCTCATTGCGCATGAACTTTGCCAGATATCAGATTGACATTGCTGCTCTAAGTGAGACCAGGTTGGCTGGGGAGGGTGAACTCTGTGAACGAGGCGCAGGCTACACCTTCTTTCGGAGTGGGCGTGGACCTGAGGAGAGACGTGAGGCTGGGGTTGGCTTTGCGGTGAAGTCAACACTTGTCGGCAAGCTGGTTGGCCTGTCTAAAGGAGTGAACGATCGTTTGATGACGTTGAGGCTCCCCCTCTCACGAGGACAAAAGTTTGCCATCATTGTCAGCACGTATGCACCCACCTTGACCAACCCAAAGAGGTCAAGGACAAGTTTTATGAAGACTTGAATGCTGTGATCACCACTGTTCCCAGCGCTGATAAGCTCATCATTCTTGGTGACTTTAATGCGAGAGTTGTCAATGACAGCACCAGCTGGGAAGGCGTGATTGGAAAGCGTGGGGTTGGCAAGTGCGATAGCAACGGTATGTTTCTCCTTCAGACATGTGTTGAGCATGATCTCCTGATCACGAACACCATCTTCAGCCTCCCTACCCGCAACAGGACATCATGGATGCACCCGCGATCAAACATTGGCATCTTATTGACCATGTCATCGTGAGGAAGACGGACAGGCGGGACGTGAGGGTCACGAAGGCCATGTGCGGCGCAGAGCACTGGACAGATCACCGCCTCATCGTCTCCAAGCTCAAGCTTCATGTCCAGCCCAAGAGACGTCCTCAGGGCGTAAAACAACCAAAACGTGTGAATGTCAGCAAGCTCAAGGTCGTCGATACTAAACAGTCCTTTGTCGACACCTTGGAAACCCTTTGGAGTCCACCATACTGAATGACCATGATGTGGATGCAGCATGGGGAGCACTTCGTGAGACGGTGTACAGCACGGCTATGGAGTGTCTGGGACCCACAACCAGGATGCACAAGGACTGATTCGATGAGAACTGCACTGAAATCCAGCAGCTTCTAGAGGGGAAAACATCGTGCTTTCAGAGCGCACACCGACGACCCGCAGTCAACAGCAAAGAACGATGCGCTGAGAAACACCCGCATAAACATCCAGCAAAAGCTGCGCCAGATGCAAGACTCCTGGCTGAACAACAAAGCTGATGAAATTCAGGGTTTTGCAGACAGGAATGACATGAAAAACTTCTATAATGGCTTGAGAGAAGTCTACGGCCCCACCACCTCGGCCTCATCTCCACTTCTCAGTGCAGATGGATCAACGCTATCACTGATAAAGAGAATATACCAGAAAGATGGGCTGAACACTTTGACAGCGTACTGAACCGCCCATCCACCATTAACAATGAAGCCATCGATCGACTACCCCAAATTCCGATCGATGAGACGCTGGACGCCGTCTACATAGGATTGAAACTCTCTGTGCTGTCAACCAGACCTACATATGATTGAAACTCTCTCTGTTGTCAACCAGACCTACATATGATTGAAACTCTCTCTGCTGTCAACCAGACCTACATATGATTGAAACTCTCTCTGCTATCAACTAGGTCTACATATGATTGAACTCTCTCTGCTGTCATCTAGATCTACATATGATTGAAACTCTCTCTGCTGTCAACTAGGTCTACATAGGATTGAAACTCTCTCTGCTGTCAACTAGGTCTACATAGGATTGAAACTCTCGGTGCTTCCTGTGTTTGTCTTTTACGGAGCCATGCATGAAAAAAAAGGCCACGTGTCACTGAGCCAGACTGTCGACTGAGAAGTTTCTGCCAGACTGCCCAAATGGACGGAAAGACTGAGAAGTTTCTGCCAGACTGCCCAAATGGACGGAAAGTCTGAGAAGTTTCTGCCAGACTGCCCAAACGGACGGAAAGTCTGAGAAGTTTCTGCCAGACTGCCCAAACGGACGGAAAGTCTGAGAAGTTTCTGCCAGACTGCCCAAACGGACGGAAAGTCTGAGGTGTTTCTGCCAGACTGCCCAAACGGACGGAAAGTCTGAGATGTTTTCTGCCAGACTGCCCAAATGGACGGAAAGACTGAGAAGTTTCTGCCAGACTGTCCAAATGAACGGAAAGTCTGAGAAGTTTCTGCCAGACTGCCCAAATGGACGGAAAGTTTGAGAAGTTTCTGCCAGACTGCCCAATGGACGGAAAGTCTGAGATGTTTCTGCCAGACTGCCCAAATGGACGGAAAGTCTGAGAAATTTCTGCCAGACTGCCCAAATGAACGGAAAGTCTGAGAA
>JADBJO010008734.1:7500-26972 GCA_016801955.1 Conus betulinus
GAGAGAGATAAACATTCATAAACATGCACCGGCTCCACAAAACAACACACACACGCATACATGCATGGACATAGATTCTCAAGCACATACTCACACACAGATACAGAAGCATTCATTTACGTACAAAAACAACCATGCGTGCCACCCGCCCCCCCCCCCCCCCCCCCCCCCCACACACACACGCCCCCCCCCCCCCTTTCCCCAACCAATGTTTAGTGTGCCCTCCTCGTGGTGGTAATGGGAGAATGGGTGGGGGGTGGGGGGGGGGGGGTATGTGCGTGTGTGTGTGTGTGTGTGTGTGTGGTGTGTGCGTGCGCGTGCGTGCGTACGTGTGTGTGTGTGTGTGTGTGTGTGTGTGTGTGTGTGTGTGTGTGTGTGTGTGTGTGTGTGAATGCATGTGTGTGCGCGTGTTTGTGAGTGAAACACACCAAGACATACAGAGAGAGAGAGAGAGAGAGAGAGAGAGAGAGAGAGAGAGAGAGAGAGAGAGAGAGAGAAAGAATTTTAATTGTACACATTCTCTAAACATTTCTATAACATCTATGCACGCACGCACACGCACAGACGCGCGCGCACACTAACACAAGAAAACCAGGAAAAAAAACCTCTTGAAATTTCGTTTATGTTCAAATACAGAGTGCTTCACATCCTGTTGGAGCAAAGAATCTATAGTACCCCCAACAGGCACAGTCTATAGTAGCCCCAACAGACACAGTCTATAGTACCCCCAACAGACACAGTCTATAGTAACCCAACAGACACAGTCTATAGTACCCCCCAACACAGTCTATTGTACCCCCAACAGACAGTCACAGAGACACCACTGACAAAGAATCTATAGTACCCCCAACACACACAATCTATAGTACCCCCAACAGACACAGTCTATAGTACCCCCAACAGATAGTACCCCCAACAGACACAATCTATAGTACCCCAACAGATAGTACACCCAACAGACAGTCTATAGTAACCAATAGACACAGTCACAGACACCACTGACAAAGAATCTATAGTACCCAACAGACAGCCACAGAGACACCACTGACCAAGAATCTATAGAACCCTACAGACACAGTCTATAGTACCCAACAGACAGTCATAGAGACACCACTGACAAAGAATCTATAGTACCCAACAGACAGTCACAGAGACACCACTAACAAAGAATCTATAGTACCCAACAGACAGTCACAGAGACACCACTGACAAAGAATCTAAAGAACCCTGCAGACCGCCACAGAGACACCACTGACAAAGAATCTATAGCACCCACAACAATCATAGAGACACCACTGACAAAGAATCTATAGCACCCAACAGACAGTCACAAAGACATCACTGACAAAGAATCTATAGAACCCTACAGACACAGTCACAGAGACACCACTGACAAAGAATCTATAGTACCCAACAGACAGTCACAGAGACACCACTGACAAAGAATCTATAGTACCCAACAGACAGTCACAGAGACACCACTGACAAAGAATCTATAGAACTCTACAGACACAGTCACAGAGACACCACTGACAAAGAATCTACAGAACCCAACAGACACAGTCACAGAGACACCACTGACAAAGAATCTATAGTACCCAGCAGCCACAGACACACCACTGACAAAGAATCTATAGTACCCAACAGACGGTCACAGAGGCACCACTGACAAAGAATCTATAGTACCCAACAGACGGTCACAGAGACACTACTGACAAAGAATCTATTGTACCCCCAACAGACAGTGACAGAGACACCACTGACAAAGAATCTATAGAACCCTACAGACACAGTCACAGAGACACCACTGACAAAGAATCTATAGAACCCTACAGACACAGTCACAGAGACACCACTGACAAAGAATCTATAGTACCCAACAGACACAGTCACAGAGACACCACTGACAAAGAATCTATAGTACCCAACAGACAGTCACAGAGACACCACTGACAAAGAATCTATAGAACCCTACAGACACAGTCACAGAGACACCACTGACAAAGAATCTATAGTACCCAACAGACACAGAGACACCACTGACAAAACGTTGCTGAGGGCAACCCCCATGTCAACAGCTGCAAGCATCTGATTAACAACAATTGTGTGGGTCTGCCTGATCACATAATCGACTAATACAAAAATATTTTCATAAGCTATATTCCTGTAAATAATATTAGGAAGAAATCTACTATTGAACTACGAAAATGAAAAGGAAGACCTTTCCATAAAACAAATCACAATTCACAAAAATGGGGAAACGTTTTTTTTTTTTTCTTTCCATTCTCGCTTCGCCTCCTCCCTTCCCCACCCCCTTCATCTTAGAAACATAAAACTGGACTTGATCTGGAATGGTAACAACCTGGAGAAACACACACACAGCAAAAAGAAAAACCAATGGAGAGTAAATAATGAAAGTAAATCAACCAAGCCCTGAAAAGAAATCTAAACATAACGAAAAGGTTCCTGTCTGTAGATGAACTTGCCTGCCTTTTTTCCCCTCACGAATGTCTATCCATAGTCTTAGGACATTAAAGAGCTAAGCAACAAAAAAGTGTTTAACGACTTCTCCTTAGCTTCAAACAAACCCTACTATCCACCAAACGTGTGCTTAAGGCAGTTGGGTGGACAGAGGGAAAGGGTAGAGGAGAAAAAGGGGGGGGGGGGAGGGGGGGGGGGGGGGGGGGGCATGTGGAAAGCGGTGGAAGGGACAGAGGCAGGGGAGGAAGAGCAGGGGTGAGAGGCCTGGGAAGGGAGAGAGGAAAAGAAGAGGAGACTAAAGCATAAGCCTGAATGGAAAAAGCCCATTCACCTGTGGAGAAAACCCTTTCACAAGTATGTAGACTGACTTGGTATTAAAAACAACAATAAAGTGACATGGGGGGACATAAAGAATTAAAATGTTATTCAGATGCTTTCATACTACATTAAGTATTAATGAACACGTCCTCCTCCATATAAAATTCATCATCGGCTCACCTACATAAAGGACAAACCATGACACTGATGTTAGTGGAAGACAAGCACTGATGGACCCCAAAATAAATACTGCAAACACAGTTTTGCAGGCAACAATGGTGCGTGCACACACACACACACACACACACACACACACACACACACACACACACACTGTTCCCTACGTTATTGTTCTTCTCCTCTGAATGAGTCAGAGAGAAATTAGTGTTGTCCATGTGGCATAGAAGGAACATATGACATAGGATGATGTGAATCAGTGTCAAAGTGGCATAGAAGGAACATATGACACAGGATGATGTGAATCAGTGTTGTCCATGTGGCATAGAAGGAACATATGACATAGGATGATGTGAATCAGTGTTGTCCATGTGGCATAGAAAGAACATATGACACATGATTATGTAAAATATTGAAGTGGGGTTCTTGCACATGTTCATTCTACCAATCTGTTGTGTTGTTGTTCCTGGGCTGTACACATACATTCCATCAATCTTGTCGTCTGTTGTTCCTGGGCTGTACATGTACATTCCATCAATCTGTCGTCTGTGTTGTTCCTGGGCTGTACATGTACATTCCATCAATCTGTCGTCTGTTGTTGTTCCTGGGCTGTACATGTACATTCCACCAATCTGTCGTCTGTTGTTGTCCCTGGGCTGTACATGTACATTCCATCAATCTGTCGTCTGTTGTTCCTGGGCTGTACATGTACATTCCATCAATCTGTCGTCTGTTGTTGTCCCTGTGGCTGTACATGTACATTCCATCAATCTGTCTGTCTGTTGTTGTCCCTGGGCTGTACATGTACATTCCATCAATCTGTCGTCTGGTGTTGTTCCTGGGCTGTACATGTACATTCCATCAATCTGTCGCTGTTGTTGTTCCTGGGCTGTACATGTCATTCCATCAATCTGTCGTCTGTGTTGTTGTTCCTGGGCTGTACATGTACATTCCATCAATCTTGTCGTCTGTTGTTGTTCCTGGGCTGTACATGTACATTCCATCAATCTGTCGTCTGTTGTTGTTCCTGGGCTGTACATGTACATTCCACCAATCTGTCGTCTGTTGTTGTTCCCTGGGCTGTACATGTACATTCCACCAATCTTGTCGTCTGTTGTTGTTCCTGGGCTGTACATGTACATTCCATCAATCTGTCGTCTGTTGTTGTTCCTGGGCTGTACATGTACATTCCATCAATCTGTCGTCTGTTGTTGTTCCTGGGCTGTACATGTACATTCCACCAATCTGTCGTCTGTTGTTGTTCCTGGGCTGTACATGTTCCTGGGTTGTTGTTCTGTACATGTACATTCCACCAATCTGTCGTCTGTTGTTGTTCCTGGGCTGTACATGTACATTCCATCAATCTGTCGTCTGTTGTTGTTCCTGGGCTGTACATGTACATTCCATTCCATCAATCTGTCGTCTGTTGTTGTTCCTGGGCTGTACATGTACATTCCATCAATCTGTCGTCTGTTGTTGTTCCTGGCTGTACATGTACATTCCATCAATCTCTGTCGTCTGTTGTGTTCCTGGGCTGTACATGTACATTCCATCAATCTGTCGTCTGTTGTTGTTCCTGGGCTGTACATGTACATTCCATCAATCTGTCGTCTGTTGTTGTTCCTGGGCTGTACATGTACATTCCATGTCGTCTGTTGTTGTTCCTGGGCTGTACATTCCATCAATCTTGTCGTCTGTTGTTCCTGGGCTGTACATGTACATTCCATCAATCTGTCG
Organism: Conus betulinus; assembly: GCA_016801955.1. Lineage (NCBI taxonomy): Eukaryota > Metazoa > Mollusca > Gastropoda > Neogastropoda > Conidae > Conus > Conus betulinus. Next base: position 12,214 of record JADBJO010008734.1, read on the forward strand.
TCTGTTGTGTTGTTCCTGGGCTGTACATGTACATTCCATCAATCTGTCGTCTGTTGTTGTTCCTGGGCTGTACATGTACATTCCATCAATCTGTCGTCTGTTGTTGTTCCTGGGCTGTACATGTACATTCCACAATCTGTCGTCTGTTGTTGTTCCTGGGCTGTACATGTACATTCCATCATCTTGTCGTCTGTGTTGTTCCTGGGCTGTACATGTACATTCCATCAATCTGTCGTCTGTTGTTGTCCCTGGGCTGTACATGTACATTCCATCAATCTGTCGTCTGTTGTTGTACATTCCTGGGCTGTACATGTACATTCCATCAATCTGTCGTCTGTTGTTGTCCCTGGGCTGTACATGTACATTCCACCAATCTGTCGTCTGTTGTTGTCCCTGGGCTTACAGGAGGGAAAGTGCAGCTGACAGGGGTGGACTGGAAATGCTTATCAGTGTACTCAGAGGTCAACACCTGCTGTGGACCAGTGGCCTCAGTTTGTGCAGCTTCTGCCTGGGCAGTGTGTTGAAAATGTGGCCTGTCTTTACCAAGCCACATAGGCTAAAGGCAAGTGATGGTACAGCTGACTACCGACCAATCATGCCTTCCAGGCAAACACAGGTCTGACCTGGTACAGTATTATTTTGAGCATGACCGAGAGTGCTTATACAATGCCTATCTTCAGACAGAAACTCAGCTCTAAGCACCGCACAGTCCATGCCCTCTGTCACACAACCAGCTGCTGCCTACCTGGGCAGAGCCCACTGGAGAGCTGCCTGCTGCTGCTACATTCTGTCCTTCCTGCATCATTCAGTCGAATGTCAGCCACTGACTTTTCACCCATACTTTCCCATTTTCACTGAGGGAGCATGCCATGTGTATATTTGTCATCATACCAACGGCCATGGGTATATTTGTCATCATACCAACGGCCATGGGTATATTTGTCATCATACCAATGGCCATGGGTATATTTGTCATCATACCAATGGCCATATGTATGTTTGTCATCATACCAACGGCCATGTGTATATTTGTCATCATACCAACGGCCATGTGTATATTTGTCATACCAACGGTCATGTGTATATTTGTCATCATACCAACGGCCATGTGTATATTTGTCATCATACCAATGGCCATGGGTATATTTGTCATCATACCAACGGCCATGTGTATATTTGTCATCATACCAACGCCATGTGTATATTTGTCATCATACCAACGGCCATGGGTATATTTGTCATCATACCAACGGCCATGTGTATATTTGTCATCATACCAATGGCCATGGGTATGTTTGTCATCATACCAACGGCCATGTGTATATTTGTCATCCTACCAATGGCCATGCATATATTTGTCATCATACCAACAGCCATATGTATGTTTGTCATCATACCAACGGCCATGTGTATATTTGTCATCATACCAATGGCCATGCGTATATTTGTCATCATACCAACGGCCATATGTATGTTTGTCATCATACCAACGGCCATGTGTATATTTGTCATCATACCAACGGTCATGTGTATATTTGTCATCATACCAATGGCCATGTGTATATTTGTCATCTTACCAACGGCCATGTGTATATTTGTCATCATACCAACAGCCATGTGCATATTGTCATCATACCGACAGCCAAAGCAGCTTTCTCTACTGAAAGTTGATGAGACTTTCTATATGTGCAAGCGCCAGATAAATCCTATTGACACACGCAAAAGAGCAGAATTTCCAAAGCAGCTTTTCCGCCCATGATGCACACACCACTGCCAGTTCCCTCATCATGCTGGCCCCACACCGTCACCTGTGTCAGCTTGCAATAACACAAGATCATTAACAATCTTTACCACACACACACACACATACAAGACGTCTGATTGTCAAACTGGTCCTTAACGTTTGTTGACACCTGCATTTTCAATGAAAACTGGACAGTATTGTTAAACAGTATGTGAAGACCCAGACAGGGCCTCACCTTTCACACACAGTATATTGTTAAATGGTGCGTGGAGACCCAGACAGGGCCTCACCTTTCACAGACAGTATATTGTTGGACAGTGCGTGCAGACCCAGACAGGGCCTCACATTTCACTGACAGTATATTGTTGAACAGTGTGTGGAGACCCAGACAGGGCCTCACCTTTCACAGACAGTATATTGTTGAACAGTGTGTGGAGACCCAGACAGGGCCTCACCTTTCACAGACAGTATATTGTTGAACAGTGTGTGGAGACCCAGACAGGGCCTCACCTTTCACAGACAGTATATTGTTGGACAGCGTGTGATGACCCAGACAGGGCCTCACCTGTCACAGACAGTATATTGTTGGACAGCGTGTGATGACACAGACAGGGCCTCCCTTTCACAGACAGTATTGTTGGACAGTGTGTGCAGACCCAGACAGGGCCTCCCTTTCACAGACAGTATTGTTTGAAAGTGTGTGCAGACCCAGACAGGGCCCCTTTCACAGACAGTATTGTTGAACCAGAGAGGGCCTCACCTTTCACATACAGTATTGTTGGACAGTGTGTGCAGACCCAGACAGGGCCTCACCTTTCACAGACAGCATGTTGAACAGTGTGTTGAGACCCAGACAGGGCCTCACCTTTCACAGACAGTATTCACAGACAGTATTGCTGAACAATGTGTGGAGACCCAGACAGGGCCTCACCCTTCACAGACAGTATTCACAGACAGTATTGTTGAACAATGTGTGGAGACCCAGACAGGGCCTCACCTTTCACAGACAGTATTGTTGAACAGTGTGTAGAGACCCAGACAGGGCCTCACCTTTCACATACAGTATTGTTGAACAGTGTGTGGATACCCAGACAGGGCCTCACCTTTCACATACAGTATTGTTGAACAGTGTGTAGAGACCCAGACAGGGCCTCACCTTTCACATACAGTATTGTTGAAACAGTGTGTGGAGACCCAGACAGGGCCTCACCTTTCACAGACAGCATTGTTGAACAGTGTGTAGAGACCCAGACAGGGCCTCACCTTTCACAGACAGTATTCACAGACAGTATTGTTGAACAGTGTGTAGAGACCCAGACAGGGCCTCACCTTTCACATACAGTATTGTTGAACAGTGTGTGGAGACCCAGACAGGGCCTCACCTTTCACAGACTCCAACTCTGGTGTGGTTTGTCTGACTTCAAAGCGATGTGTGGTGTTGGCCAAAACACTGTCAAAGTACTGTAATACAATGGGTACAAAAACCACAACTATCACGCCATGCAAATAGCCAGCTGGTGACTTGTGACATATAATTTGGAGTGTGACATAGTGGTGCCAATGGCTGGCTTCAGATGTTCGGGTGGAGTGAGACCTAATGTGTTGTCGCCATCTCACAAGGGCCAGAGATCTAGCACAGTTTCATCCATACAACACACACCACACACAAAAACAGAGGGTCAGTGGCTGACTGACTCGGTGGAAGATGTCGTGAGCACCTGTAATACATACCAACACAACAAACAAGCTGGCAACAACTGGTTCTTTCTAGTTGGGCGAAGGGGGTGGGGGGTGGGGGACACATTGTTCTTTACATTGTGGTTTCCCCATGCATGCATGTACAAAACAAAATGTATTCCCAAATACACGCAAACATACATGCGCACACATGCAAAAATTCTCTCTCTCTCTCTCTCTCTCTCTCTCTCTCTCTCTCTCTCTCTCTCTCTCTCTCACACACACACACACACACACACACACACACAGCATTGCTAAAAGTACACAACATTAATTCCTCCTATCCCCTCTCATCTTTCTTTTTTTGTTGTTCTTTTTTTTTTTCCACAGTTGGCATCATTCACGGTGAAAAAGACATTTTAAACAGAGGACAAACCAACACACACACAATTCTAATTCACAAAGGACTGTACATCAATACACATCTAAGTGACTGGCAACTTTGCGACTGATTTAAGCAAATGTATTTCAAAATATATACAGTGATCAACAAACATACACAGAATGATATTCAAAATATATACAGTGATCAACAAACATACACAGAATGACTCAAAAATATATACAGTGATCAACAAGCATACACAGAATGATACTCAAAATATATACAGTAATCAACAAACATACACAGAATGATACTCAAAATATATACAGTAATCAACAAACATACATAGAATAATAGAATTGAACATACCCCAGCTTCACACACATCAGAACTTGCACATGCTCTCATCAGAGTCCAGAACAAGTGCAAAAAGAGCCACCCGAGCAAAAAAGTCCTCTTTCTGATCAGGTTGTCAAGGTGTAGATGTCCCGCTCTTTCTGATCATGTTTGTCAAGGTGTAGATGTCCCGTTCTTTCTGATCATGTTTGTCAAGGTGTAGATGTCCCGTTCTTTCTGATCATGTTTGTCAAGGTGTAGATGTCCCGTTCTTTCTGATCATGTTTGTCAAGGTGTAGATGTCCCGTTCTTTCTGATCATGTTTGTCAAGGTGTAGATGTCCCGTTCTTTCTGATCATGTTTGTCAAGGTGTAGATGTCCCGTTCTTTCTGATCATGTTTGTCAAGGTGTAGATGTCCCGCTCTTTCTGATCATGTTTGTCAAGGTGTAGATGTCCCATTCTTTCTGATCATGTTTGTCAAGGTGTAGATGTCCCGCTCTTTCTGATCATGTTTGTCAAGGTGTAGATGTCCCGCTCTTTCTGATCATGTTTGTCAAGGTGTAGATGTCCCGCTCTTTCTGATCATGTTTGTCAAGGTGTAGATGTCCCGCTCTTTCTGATCATGTTTGTCAAGGTGTAGATGTCCCGTTCTTTCTGATCATGTTTGTCAAGGTGTAGATGTCCCGTTCTTTCTGATCATGTTTGTCAAGGTGTAGATGTCCCGTTTCTTTCTGATCATGTTTTGTCAAGGTGTAGATGTCCCGCTCTTTCTGATCATGTTTGTCAAGGTGTAGATGTCCCTTTCTTTCTGATCATGTTTGTCAAGGTGTAGATGTCCCATTCTTTCTGATCATGTTTGTCAAGGTGTAGATGTCCCGTTCTTTCTGATCATGTTTGTCAAGGTGTAGATGTCCCATTCTTTCTGATCATGTTGTCAAGGTGTAGATGTCCCGTTCTTTCTGATCATGTTTGTCAAGGTGTAGATGTCCCGTTCTTTCTGATCATGTTTGTCAAGGTGTAGATGTCCCATCTTTTTGACCATATCTGTCAAGGTGTAGATGTCCCATTTTTTCTGATCATGTTTGTCAAGGTGTAGATGTCCCATTCTTTTTGATCATATCTGTCAAGGTGTAGATGTCCCATTCTTTCTGATCATGTTTGTCAAGGTGTAGATGTCCCATTCTTTCTGATCATATCTGTCAGGTGTAGATGTCCCATTCTTTCTGATCATGTTTGTCAAGGTGTAGATGTCCCATTCTTTCTGATCATGTTTGTCAAGGTGTAGATGTCCCATTCTTTCTGATCATGTTTGTCAAGGTGTAGATGTCCCATTCTTTTTGATCATATCTGTCAAGGTGTAGATGTCCCATTTTTTCTGATCATGTTTGTCAAGGTGTAGATGTCCCATTCTTTCTGATCATGTTTGTCAAGGTGTAGATGTCCCATTCTTTCTGATCATGTTTGTCAAGGTGTAGATGTCCCATTTTTCTGATCATGTTTGTCAAGGTGTAGATGTCCCATTCTTTCTGATCATGTTTGTCAAGGTGTAGATGTCCCATTCTTTACATTTTCACTGTGCATTTGCATGCACAGAAATGAACTGTGGTAAGCTTGCTTGGCCACTGTGGATGGCTTCTCTGATTAAGTACAATATCCAGTGTTCATTTATCTATTTTTTTTTTATTCATCAACACAACGAATATGCAACAAACTCATCTAGAGTGTAAAGCCAAACAAGACTGACGGAAAAGTAAATCTTGAAATGGATAATCTGAACAAATGCATTGTTCAAAACAGCCGTTTGTCCCATGTTTGAACAAAAACCACTGTTTAAAGCAGACCTGCTTATCCCCAAAACACTGTTTAAAAAGACCTGCTTATCCCCAAAACACTGTTTAAAGCAGACCTGCTTATCCCCAAAACACTGTTTAAAAAGACCTGCTTATCCCCAAAACACTGTTTCAAAGAGACCTGCTTATCCCCAAAAACACTGTTTTAAAAAGACCTGCTTATCCTCCCCCCCCCCCCCCCCCCCCCCAACTGTTTGAGGTAGACCTGCTTATCTCCACCCCCCCACCCCCAAAGTTTTTAAGGTCGACCTGCTTATCCCCCCAAAACACTGTTTAGGGTCGACCTGCTTATCCCCCAAAACACTGTTTCAAAAAGACCTGCTTATCCCCAAAAACACTGTTTAAAAAGACCTGCTTATCCCCAAAACACTGTTTAAAAAAGACCTGTTTATCCCCCAAAACACTGTTTAAGGTAGACCTGCTTATCCCCCAAAAATGCTGTTTAAGGTCGACCTGTTTATCCCCCCAAAACACTGTTTAAGGTCGACCTGCTTATCCCCCAAAAACACTGTTTAAAAACACTGCTTATCCCCAAAACACTGTTTAAAATAGACCTGCTTATCCCCAAAAACACTGTTTAAAAAGACCTGCTTATCCCCAAAACACTGTTTAAAAGACCTGCTTATCCCCAAAAACACTGTTTAAAAGACCTGCTTATCCCCAAAAACACTGTTTAAAAGATCTGCTTATCCCCAAAAACACTGTTTAAAAGACCTGCTTATCCCCAAAAACACTGTTTAAGGTTGACCTGCTTATCCCCAAAAACACCGTTTCAAACAGACCTGCTTATCCCCCCAAAACACTGTTATAAACTATGGTTCAGATACAGGCGTCTTTTCTTTTTCTTTCAAAAAGCATAGCCAACATTTCACTGACTGGTGAATAAATGCCATAAAGGATGGCCAACATTTCACTGTTTGTTGAATAAATGCCATAAAGGATGGCCAACATTTCACTGACTGGTGAACAAATGCCATAAAGGATGGGCAACATTTCATTGACTGTTGAATAAATGCCATAAAGGATGGCCAACATTTCACTCACTGTTTGGTGAATTAATGCCATAAAGGTTTTCATTGACTGTCTGGTGAATAAATACCATAAAGGATGGCCAACATTTCACTGACTGTTTGTGAATAAATGCTTTAAAGCATGTCAACATTTCACAGACTGTTTGGAGAAAAAATGCCATAAAGGATGGCCAACATTTCACTGTTTGGTGAATAAATGCCATAAAGGATGGCCAACATTTCACTGTTTGGTGAATAAATGCCATAAAGGATGGCAAACACTTCACTGACTGTTTGTTGAATAATACCATAAAGCACAGCAAGCACTGCAGGCAGATTTACAGGACTGCACAGCATGCAACAGGACATCAGCTCTTCACTGTGAAACACCACGCACCACATCAGTCCTGTCCACCTCCAACACCAGACTTGAAAAGCCATGCCTCACCCAACAACGTTCTCACTAAAAATCTCAATAAATGACAAACAAGCCACAAGAATCTCAACCAACTTGAATGGGGCAGTTTATTTAAGACTGGAGATTCATGTGTTAGACATGGGAAGACACACACACAAACACAATGTGTGCCTATAATAACAGATTGCTCCTAACTACCATCAGACCCCCTTTTAACAATGGAAGTAACAGGGCAAATGGCTGCTTGGTTCAACATAGTCATGAGCTGCATAGTCCTGTTAGTCCATTGTGCTTCTGTCTTTTGGGCTGTGGGTTAATGGCATGGTTGTGTCATAGTCCTGTTAGTCCATTGTGCTTCTGTCTTTTGGGCTGTGGGTTAATGGCATGGTTGTGTCATAGTCCTGTTAGTCCATTGTGCTTCTGTCTTTCAGGTTGTGGGTTAATGACATAGTTTAGGCTGTGGGTTAATGGCATGGTTGTGTCATAGTCCTGTTAGTCCATTGTGCTTCTGTCGTTTGGACTGTGGGTTAATGACATGGTCTTCTGCCTTTTAGGCTGTGCGTTTATGATATGGTCTTCTTTTAGGCTGTGGGTTAATGACATGGTCTTGTCTTTTAGGCTGTGGGTTAATGACATGGTCTTGTCTTTTAGGCTGTGGGTTAATGACATGGTCTTCTGTCTTTTAGGCTGTGGGTTAATGACATGGGTCTTGTCTTTTAGGCTGTGGGTTAATGACATGGTCTTGTCTTTTAGGCTGTGGGTTAATGACATGGTCTTGTCTTTTAAGCTGTGGGTTAATGACATGATCTTGTCTTTTAGGCTGTGGGTTAATGACATGGTCGTCTGTCTTTTAGGCTGTGGGTTAATGACATGGTCGTCTGTCTTTTAGGCTGTGGGTTAATGACATGGTTCAGGCTGTGGTTTAATGACATGGTTGTGCCAGCAAAAGAAGAGGAGCACAGTGTAATACTGTCTTGGAACTTTTTTCTCTTTATTTCTTTTTCTTTCTTTTCGGTCTCATCTTCAGCATCACTGTGGAGACATTCCAGCTACCCATCCACAGACACACCCTGGTTTACCCTGCTGCAGCCCAGGCACTGTCAATGCACAGACAGCAATGTTAAGTCTTCATCTGGCAACCTGCCAGAGGAGACACTGCACTGCTGCCAAGTCACTTCAGTGGCGTTCAATGGTACCTGTTTTGACCTCACATGCGCAGGTTGCCGATAACTACGACCCCTAACTGACAAACTTCATTGCTTAGTCATGGAGCCAGAGTGAGTGAGAGGCCAACTCCAGACAGCGCCACCTAGTCTGTCCAAGACAGTTCCCCTGAACTAGCCAATACCACTTACACTGACCGAACTCACCAGGGGTATCAACACAGAGAGGAAATCAGAACTAATGCCACCATGTGAGCAGAACATGATGGGCCTCAGAATTTCAGACTTCTTTTTAAATGCGGATTGATTAAGATGAATTATCATGATTTTATGGAGTTTTATTCTGGTCTGAGACTGCATGTCAAGACTGTACTCTAAGCTTACTTTCATAGTATATCTCAGGGTCAACCAGGCCTGAGAAATACAGACACCTGCAGCATTGTGTAAGGCAATACCACTCTACAGACATATGCAGCATTGTGTAAGGCAACCAGCGCACCACTCTGTTAGGAAAATGAAACTCCACTGTGTGGTGACAACTGAGTGCTGACAACTGAGCCTATAGCAAACTCCCACTCTAGGTGCCAGCCAGCCAGTCACCTGGCTCTTTGAGCCATGAACTGATCTTCACCCTGGCTGTATCAGACCAAGAAATGGACAATGCCACCTTGATGTACACAATCTGCCTGCCTGGCTAAAACACAATGTTCTCTTGATCCAAACAGTCCTGGGTTCGATTCTCACCTGCGACCGCCTGATCAGGAGATTTTCTCTTCAGAGATGATTATAGCACAGATTCTCAACACCCTCCATGATGAACCAGAAATCCCATGCATTAAAAATAAAAAAAGATAATAAAAGAAAGGAAAAAACAGGGAGATAAAAAACAGAAGAGAAAAACTTGCACTGTATGTCATATCTCATTCATCAATCATAGAAGGGTATGCCACCATTATGTGCAGGTAAAGAGGATGACAAAAACAAATTTACATACTAACGCTGTGGTTAGACATCATACCTGTAACCAGAATGTGGCTACCTTTGTGGTGGGAATAAAAAAACAATTACATAAAATTTCACCTATGATGAATCTGTGAATTCCAGCAGAAGGAAAAACAAAACAAAACAAAGCAAACACACACACACACACACACACACACAAAAAAACACACACACACAAAGGAGTGTACACCCACCCTGTTCACAACTGTGAAGCGCTGAGAGGGAAAGTTTCCTTCACTTCCCTGTGTCCTGAGACTGCCCCTTTTATTTCTGTGACAATCAGGCTCTGCCCCTGTTATTTCTGTGACAATCAGGTTCTGCCCCCTGTTCTTTCTGTGACAATCAGGCTCTGCCCCTGTTATTTCTGTGACAATCAGGCACTGCCCCCTGTTATTTCTGTGACAATCAGGCTCTGCCCCCTGTTATTCTGTGACAATCAGGCTCTGCCCCCTGTTCTTTCTGTGACAATCAGGCTCTGCCCCCTGTTATTTCTGTGACAATCAGGCACTGCCCCCTATTATTTCTGTGACAATCAGGCACTGTCTTCATGGCAGTGTGCCAACACTTGCTCTAAATATACCATGGATCTCTATTCTCAGAAACTCTCCCATTTCCTTGGTCACATTGGTGTGGGGGTGGGGATGGGGAAGCATCACAAAACCTGCGGCAAGTAATGGATACTTTTTGAACAAAACCTTCTGAACTGTTTTATTTAGCAAATCTTAGCAGTCACATGCTACATTGTATGCTGATGTCTTTATCATTAAAATTTTACATGAAATCACAAACATACAAAACAAATACTAAAATGGATAGAGACACAAACACAAACACATGAAGGCATAAACCCAAGACATTTCGACCAAACAAGCTAGAGCTTGTATACACACTTACACACACACACACATAAAACATACATGTGTACACACTTGTGTATGAACATTCACATAATACTACACGTGATTTATTGCTTGGCTCTGCATACAAGGTTAGAACAGCTCACATGAATCTGCACACTGAGGTCACAGAGTAGATCATGAATGACAGTCACACTGAGGTCACAGAGTAGATCATGAATGACCATCTACTTTCATACTTTCCAGACACAAGGAATCACAAATAACAGAGATTATGACCATCTTCAGGACACAGGCTACATCTAACACATTTTTTCGTATGGCATCAGAGATTAAATGTGATGGAACCTTTTTTTTGCACTGTACAGTCACACCACTTTCATTTATGCACAGTTCCACTTTTATTCCACACAATCTGTGCTATACTGGATACAACCCCCCCCCCCCCCCCCCCCCCCCTGAAAAAAAAACAATAACAACAACAACAAAATCTTATCTATGACCACAAACATGACAACTTTTTCTACCCCCTTTGTGAGTTCCTCAGTTGTGTATGCATGGGTGATCAACATTTTTCCTCAGTTGTTTCCCTTGTAGTCCCTCTGCATGGGGCGATCCAACTTTTTTTCCCTCAGTTGTTTCCCTTGTAGTCCCTAAGCATGGGTGATCAACTTTTTTTTCCTCAGTTGTTTCCCTTGTAGTCCCTAAGCATGGGTGATCAACTTTTTTTTCCTTAGTTGTTTCCCTTGTAGTCCCTAAGCGTGGGTGATCAACTTTTTTTCCCTCAGTTGTTTCCTTGTAGTCCCTAAGCGTGGGTGATCAACTTTTTTTCCCTCAGTTGTTTCCCTTGTAGTCCCTAATCCCTAAGCGTGGGTGATCAACTTTTTTTCCCTCAGTTGTTTTCCCTTGTAGTCCCTAAGCGTGGGTGATCAACTTTTTTTTTTTTCTCAGTTGTTTCCCTTGTAGTTCCTGAGCCTGGGTGATCAACTTTTTTTTCCTCAGTTGTTTCCCTTGTAGTCCCAAAGTGTGGCTGATCAACTTTTTTTTTCTCAGTTGTTTCCTTGTAGTCCCTAAGCATGGGTGATCAACTTTTTTTTTCCCTCAGTTGTTCCCTTGTAGTCCCAAAGCGTGGGTGATCAACTTTTTTTCCCTCAGTTGTTCCCCTGTTGTCCCTAAGCATGGCTGATCAACACACCTGCAGTTGAACAGTCCTAGATTCATGATGTCACTCCTGTTGCTCCACACTCCCACTCACCACAGCCCTGTAATGGATTTGCATGAACTGACTTTTTTGTCTTTGTTCTTGTTCTTGTTCTTCCTCCTTTCCTCCGTCATCCAATAGGACAACACAAGGAAAAACATGACTCTGCTTCATCTGTCTGCAGGAGTAAGCGCCTCAATTTGGACGTGTGGAGGACACGATCTGGACACTGTGTCCTTGCATGGATACGCATCTGGTGTGCAATGATTGATCAGATGCCTATCATTACAACAGGTACACTGAAAGTCAACCTTGCCCATGTCAGATTATACTGTGAATGAAAGTTCCCTCAAATTCCCTTCCCTTACAACAGTTAACTTGGTAGGCTGGTGATCAGCCATACTGAAAAAAAACTGGGGCTCAAAGAAAAGCTGACACCACACTAAGAACATCCTTGACACCCCCTATATCTTGTTCTTAAAGGGCTTACGATGTCAAAATTAGCCTCACAGTTGGCAGATGAAGACAACCGATACAGAGAATACACAAATGACCACAAACACAAAAGTGATTCACTAAACAAATGGAGGCAACTGGCCGTCCTATGCATCTTGTGTGAAATCTTCTTTGCGACTTCATGCGCCATTTATCATGATGGGTTATACATTATATCACCAACTGTGAACAACCTATAGTGATCAGCAATCACCAACAAACTATACACAGAATAGAGAAAATGATGCTTTGGTGACTCTCTCTCCCCAAGAAACAATGGCTGATCTTTCAATGCCGGTTCATCTCTTGTCCACATGCTGAGAGAGACTTCACTTGTACATTACTGAGCCTCGTAAAGAGCAGCATTTGGCAGGAGAATTGTGATGTGAAAGACAACTTACTCTGCTCATGGCTGCACGAAGGGTACTGGATACAGAAGAGTTGAAGGAGAGGATCTGGATCAGTTCACTTTCAGACTAAGCTGGTCTGGAATGAGTTAAAGCTTGTAACACTTATCTGCATTGGGGATGTTGGTCATGCCCCTTTAGTCATCGTCTCTAGTTCAGAAAACTAAATGTAAATAATTCATTAAAAACTTGAATGGTGCTACAAAACAAACCGACCATGTACACAGACTCTGCAACATAGAGACCTAGTGTCTAGCCTGCACCTATAGTCTGACTGTCCAGCTGTCTGATCACAACAGCGCTGTTCAGCTGTCTGACCACAACAGCTCTGCTCAGCTGTCTGATCGCAGCAGCACTGCTCAGCTGTCTGATCGCACCAGCTCTGCTCAGCTGTCTGATCGCAGCAGCACTGCTCAGCTGTCTGATCGCACCAGCTCTGCTCAGCTGTCTGATCGCAGCAGCTCTGCTCAGCTGTCTGATCGCAGCAGCTCTGCTCAGCTGTCTGATCGCACCAGCACTGCTCAGCTGTCTGATCGCACCAGCACTGCTCAGCTGTCTGATCGCACCAGCACTGCTCAGCTGTCTGATCGCACCAGCACTGCTCAGCTGTCTGATCGCACCAGCACTGCTCAGCTGTCTGATCGCAGCAGCACTGCTCAGCTGTCTGATCGCACCAGCACTGCTCAGCTGTCTGATCAAAACAGCACTGCTCAGCTGTCTGATCAAAACAGCACTGCTGCCGCGCTATTAAACAGGAACAAGACAACAGTGAGTTTCATTTTTCTACAACAATGATAGATGAAAAGTTTTTTAAAAAATCAGTTAAAGAAAGAAATGAAAAAACATCATACAAACACAGAAACTGGGAAGAAGCATGCAGACCAACATTAACTCTTTCAGTCCTTACACACACAGTGACTGTCAGTGTAACTTTCCCTGCCTGGCTTGTGTTGGCTGGTCATACCAAACTTTAACTCTTTCAGCCCTGATGTAGTGACTGTCACTGTAACTTTCCCTGCCTGGCCTGTGTTGGCTGGTCATACCAAACTTAACTCTTTCAGTCCTGATGCAGTGAATGGCAGTGTAACTTTCCCTGCCTGGCCTCTGTTGGCTGGTCATACCAGACTTAACTCTGTCAGTCCTGATGTAGTCACTGGCAGTGAAACTTTCCCTGCCTGGCCTCTGTGGCTGGTCATACCAGACTTAAACTCTTTCAGCCCTGATGTAGTGACTGTCACTGTAACTTTCCCTGCCTGGCCTGTGTTGGCTGGTCATACCAGACTTAACTCTTCAGTCCTGATGTAGTCACTGGCGGTGAAACTTTCCCTGCCTGGCCTGCGTTGGCTGGTCATACCAGACTTAACTCTGTCAGTCCTGATGTAGTCACTGGCAGTGAAACTTTCCCTGCCTGGCCTGTGTTGGCTGGTTCATACCAGACTTAACTCTTTCAGTCCTGATGTAGTGACTGGCAGTGAAAACTTTCCCTGCCTGGCCCCTTTTGGCTGGGGGTCAATTGGAAGATCAGGGCTACTTCACTCTGCCCACCAAATTCTCCTAACTCAAGATCAGCATATAAGAAGGGTACACAGCCACAGAAAGAGAAGTTTTCTGGAACATTTTTCCATTTTAATTGTTTGAATGATCCAGAGACTCATGGTTAACTGATAAACAGGGACCAAACAGATAATCTGTCACTACATTAGTTCTTACAAGCTGATTGTGTCACTGTCCAATCTATTTTTGCAAACATGTACATTTAGATGGGTTTTCTCTTCACACTCTTTGAGCTACTTTTAAAGATTGTCCACTATCATTTGATCTAAAACTTGCCTCATGGTCGTATCCTTACTTCACTGGCTCATTGTGCTGGGAGAAAAAAAAAAAAGAGAAAATTCACCCATTTACTCAACATTTGCTTATTCAAAGCAGCACATCAAGAAGGACAAGAAGGAGAGAGCTGCCAAGTACCCTCCCTGTACTTATTACTTACATTCTCAATCAGGGTTAAGTATGCTTGACCTGAGATTCACATCTGACCTCTGGTCTGGCACTGGCAACCATATGCGTTTGTATACGCCCAAAAGAGGTTAGATGCCAATGAAAAGAGTTAATGAGCTGTGAGGGGAAAATTCACCACATAGAAATATGGTGCAATGAAAGTCACCTCACTTGCACACATGTGGCAGGATGCATTCTAAAGTCAGAGGTAAGTA
>JADBJO010008734.1:31565-91983 GCA_016801955.1 Conus betulinus
GCGGTGGGTCGGTGGAGACGATGGATCTGTGCATTGATGTGGAGTTGTCACGGGGCAGGTGGGGATGAGGAGAACAAACAAAGAAGTCTTGGGTGTGCGTTTGACTTGGGTGAACAGTGAGTGCACAGGGCATTAAGTGGCTTAAGATATTGCACTTCATGAAGACTTCTTATCCATTATCATTATCCTTTCTTTTACTGGATCATTATAATAATCTTTCCTTTTGAAGTGTACAGAAAAAAAAAAAAAAACAGAGAAAGGGTTGACGACAGGCAATATGCAGAACATTCTTTTACTTTGTCATAACTTCAACGTATAACAAGCAGACAACTGTTTTCCTTAGTCGAAACTTCAATATCACTGGATCATTTTCATGTCCTCATGATGTTTGAAAAAAATGAACCCACACTGACACACTTCCAAATATTAAAATCTAAAGCATCGACAACACTTGGCAGTGTACAGAGGAACAATACTGCATAATTCTGCCACACATCACAAACATATCATTACAGATGCTGAGGTCTGGATTTTACATGACTGTGTCAGTGAACGGAGACAGATGATCTATGTACATGAGGAGCAAGTCACATAACTTTTTGAACACCTGAAGAAAAACGCATCAAGTCACATTTTGCGTGATAACTAACTGAAAAAAAGATGCTGACTCCTCACCATAAAGTGAGACAACTAAATAAAAGACCTTATCAAGTTCAACTGATATGTCATCAAAAACAAGCACAAAAACACATGAACCACCAAGTCCAATTCATCCTCCACCACAAAAATGAAAACAAACAAAGGAACCACACGTGTCTGGAAAAACAAACACAGCCAAGGACACAACGTAAGCGTCAACAAGAGTTATCTGTTTGCAAACTGAATGGCTATAATCATCGGAAGAAAGATACCTAAACAACAACAACGAAAACAACAGCAACCAGAAGGTCATACTGCACCAATTGTCAAATTTTAAAGGAAAAAGACCAATAACCCTGACGACGTGAAAGACTTGCCAAAGAATACTCACATTTGAGCATAAATGCACACAGACACAGTTCCTACAATGTACACAACTTCATAATAGTCATTTCAAATCTGATTCGATTCCATTTCGGTATCGGCCACACACACACACACACACTATTTCAAATCTGTTTCGATTCCATTTTGCTATCGGTCACACACACACACTCTCGCTCCCCATGTCGCCATCGCCACACACACACACACACACTCACTCCCCATATCTCTCTCAGCAACACACACACACACACACACACACTCACTCCCCATGTTGCTATCGGCCACACACACTCGCGCTCACCATGTCGCTATTGGCCACACACACATACACCGCTCCCTATCGCCTCCACACATGTCGCTATCGGCCACACACACACACTCGCTCACCATGTCGCTATCAGCCACACACACACACACACGCTCACCATGTCGCTATTGGCCACACACACACACACACACACACTCGCTCACCATGTCGCTATTGGCCACACACATACACACTCGCTCCCCATGTCGCTATCAGCCACACACACACACACTCGTTCACCATGTCGCTATCGGCAACACACACATACACTTGCTCCCCATGTCGCTATCAGCCACACCACACACACACACACACACGCGCTCCCCATTTTGCTATTGGCCACACACATACACACTCGCTCCCCATGTCCCTATCGGCCACACACACACACACACTCCCCATGTCACTCTCAGCCACACACACACACACACACTCCCCATGTCCCTATCGGCCACACACACACTCACTCCCCATGTCACTATTAGCCATACACACACACACTCCCCATGCCACTATCAGCACACACACACACACACACTCCCCATGTCCCTATCGGCCACACACACACACACTCCCCATGTCACTCTCAGCCACACACACACACACTCCCCATGTCACTATCAGCCACACACACACACACACTCCCCATGCCACTATCAGCCACACACACACACACACTCCCCATGCCACTATCGCCACACACACACACACACTCCCCATGTCCCTATCAGCAACACACACACACACTACCCACGTCACTCTCAGCCACACACACACACACTCCCCACGCCACTATCGGCCACACACACACACACACTCCCCAGTTTGCTATTGGCCACATACACACACACTCCCCAATTTCGCTATCGGGCAAACACACACACACACTTCCTATGCCGCTATCCGCCACACACACACACTCCCCATGTCACTATTGGCCACACACACATACACTCCCCATTTCGCTATCAGCGACACACACACACACGCCCCATTTCGCTAGTGGCCCATACACACACACACTCCCCCATGTCACTATCGTCCACACACACACACACTCCCCATGTTACTATCAGCCACACACACACACACACTCCTCATGCTGCTATCAGCCACACACACACACACACACACTCTCCATGTTGCTATCGGCCACATACACACACACTTCCCTATGTCACTATTGGCCACACACACACACACTCCCCATGTCCCTATCGACCACACACACACACACTCCCCACATCACTATCAGCCACACACACACACACACACACACACATTCCCCATGCCACTATCACACTCCCCATGCCATTATCGGCCACATGCACACACACACTCCCTATGTCATTATCGGCCACACACACACACTCCCTATGCCACTATCGGCCACACACACACACACACTCCCCATGCCACTATCGGCCACACACACACACACACACACTCCCCATGCCACTATTGGCCACACACACACACACATTCCCCATGCCACTATTGGCACACACACACACACACATTCCCCATGCCACTATCGGCCATACACACACACACACATTCCCCATGCCACTATTGGCCACACACACACACACATTCCCCATGCCACTATCAGCCACACACACACACTCACTCCCCATGCCACTATCAGCCACACACACACTCACTCCCCATGCCACTATCGGCCACACACACACACACATACTCCCTATGTCACCATTGGCCACACACACACACTTGTTTCCCTTTTTGCCTGCCACTTCTCCTCCACTCCTCCTTCCCAAAGAAAAAAAAAACTGTTTTTCCTCCTCAGCATCAAAAAAGAGGTGGGGGTGGGGGTGGGGGGTGGGGTGGGGTTAATATAATGCATTGCACAACCATGAAGAAATGGATCACAATATTCCTCGGGTGTCATTATGCAGTTTTGTTTCAAAAAGAAAAAAAAAAAAAAAAAAAGAAAAAAAAAAAAAGCAATTTTCACTGACACATCAGCTGCTGTTATGTTAATGTGTAAAAAAAAAAAAAAAAAAAAAAAAAAGATCACATTCTCTCATTCATTTCATGATAAGGTCACACACACACACACACACACACACACACACACACACACACACACACACACACACACATACACACACATACATGCACACACACACACACAGAGAGACACACATATACATTTACATGATGCACGAGCAGATTTTGACGCACAAGTATGTCCACACACTCTCCTTAAAAAGCTGTGTGGAGAAAAAAAAAGTGCAATTTATGTGGCTCTCTCTCTTTGCCCTCAACCTTTGCACTTAAGCACCTTAAGCTACAACCTGCATCCTTTACTCCTCCTCGAAAAGCCCTGACTGCAATATACACCCCATTCCTCTCAGAAAAGCCTCTATATTCCTCACTCAGCCTCATCCTTCCCCTCCCTCAAGGAAAAAAAGGTACGAAAAAGGTACGAAAAAGGTTAGATTATTTCTCTTTCATGATAAAGTGAGACATGCATAATCAACACGAAGTACAATTCTCACTTACCCAGGGAGAGCAACATCCATAAAACAACTAAACTCTCTCTCCTGGTCCTACATCATCAGATTCAACAACAAGAAGTTTAAAAAGCAGAAAAGAAATGAATGGAAATGAATAAGAAAGGCAGTTAATAATAACAGAAATGAATGGAAATGAATAAGAAAGGCAGTTAATAACAGAAATGAATGGAAATGAATAAGACAGGCAGTTAATAACAGAATGAATGGAAATGAATAAGACAGGCAGTTAATAACAGAAATGAATGGAAATGAATAAGACAGGCAGTTAATAACAGAAATGAATGGAAATGAATAAGACAGGCAGTTAATAACAGAAAAAGGAATGGGAGAACACTATCAAGGAAAATAGAGGAAAAAGAGAGAAAAACTAAAAGAGAGACACAGAGAGTGAGTAAGAGAGAGAGACAGAGTATGTGTAAAGACAAATAAGGAAAGGGAGAGAGTGGGAGGGTGGGTGAAGGTAGAAAATAAGAAATAGAATGATAGAGTGATAGAAATATTCAATACAAAAAGAAAGGAACACTGTGAGAAGAGAGAGAGAGAGAGAGAGAGAGAGAGAGAGAGTGAGAGAAGTGTGGAGAGAGAGATTCCAAGGATCACAGCTCATCATCAGGGCGGTGCCCCTCAGCCCTGGCGTCAACGCTCTCCCTGCTACCTTCCTTCACCTCCCTCCCAGAGGACACGCTCCCAGTCCTGTCTACATCCTCATGGATGGATCCACTAAGAGGAGTGGACACCTCCCTCCCTGAGCGGTACACACCCTCACCCTGCGCATCTCCCTGCAACCCTGCAGTCCTCTCTTCTCCTCCCTCACTGTCTTTGGAAGATTCTGATTGGCTAAGAGGCTGGCTGGAAGAAGATGATTGGCTGAAAGACGACCCTGAGAGATCAGACTGGTCATCGGAAACTGCTGCCTGGCCCTCTGTGCGGGCAGAGATGGAGGGCTGGGGCTTGGCACTGGCCGAATCACTGTCTCTAGAGAGGGGGCATCTCTCACTTTGAAAGACTGGGACTGGCTGATATGAGCATCCTCATCCGTTATTTTTACCTTGATGTCTGTGTCGGTCTCAGCTGACATGTGGATAGAGAAAGCGTTTCGCCGCTGCCGGTGTTATGGACAGATGGCTCTTGCACCAAATTGAGCCTCCCCTCTGTGTCCACTCGCGCAGCGTACCCTGACTCCCCGTCTTCAGGAGGCACAAAGCGAACATACTGATTTGCTTTAGCACCCTGTCCTGCCCCCGATTCTGATGACCCCTGACCCTGAGCAACACTGGAAGACTGTCCCTTGTGAAGTGTGGAAGACGGCTCTGTGAAGTCTTCCACTCCTGCGTACGGCTTTGCGTGAGATTTCTGATCATTAGTGGAAGTTGAGCTGGATGTAGGAACATCAGGTTTCTCCGCCTTGGCAGGAAAAGACATGCACATACTGGAGCTGGCGACTGAGCCAACGCATGACTGTCAGAGTGTCTTTGTCCACCTGCTCCAGGCCGAAGTAGCCAGCCTCCAGGCAGCGAGCCAGAGCGCGGAGGTAATCAGTGGAGTGAGGCAGGCTGTGGAAGTTGGTGTGGTGCTTGATGAGCTGAACAGTGTCCACGTACAGCTGGTTGAGCTGTGGCTTGGTGTGCTCGTAGCCCTCCGACTCGTAACTGAGCCGCACAGTCATCATCTTGGAGCTATCAGGCAGCACGTCCAAGGAGAAGGTGTTCTCTCTCTCCATCAGTGGCTTGGGGCTGGAGGGCGTAGGTCGCACTTCCACGTTGATGTGGAAATAGCGGGGAGCCCGTCTGCACAGTACAGAAACATCACTGTCAGCAATGAGCTTTTCAACTGTTCTGTGGGCAACATGGGGCACCTGACAATACTGCTCTGCTTACACTGTCTGCACAGAAAAAAGAAACACCACTATCAGCCACTACAATGACACTAACAACCATCAGCCACTACAATGACGCTAACAACCACCAGCCACTACAATGACGCTAACAACCACCAGCCACTACAATGACGCTAACAACCACCAGCCACTACAATGACACTAACAACCACCAGCCACTACAATGACACTAACAACCCACAGCCATTACAATGACACTAACAACCACCAGCCACTACAATGATGCTAACAACGATCAGCCACTCAGAAGTCATGTGGGTTTTTTCTGCCCCGACCGGCTCCTACCCAGAGTTGAGTTTGCTGCGGGCTCAGTTGGAAGACTGGGACCACACAGTCGAGTTTCATCCACTTAATGGATGCGTTTCTGAGAGTGTTGCTCAAATTTCCTGACCAACACTGCAGGTGCCTGTATCTCTCGGGCCTGGTTGACACCGGGATATATTATGAAAGGAAGCGTAGAGTACAGCCCTGTCATGTAGTCTCAGACCAAATGGAAATCCGTATCATCTTAATCATCCTCATTCTCATCGATCAGCAAAAAAAAAAAAAATGTCTCAAATTCTGTGGCCCTTCATGCCCTGCTCTCATGGTGACCTCAATTTCGATGTCCTCTCCACGTCTGTGGCCTTGGTTTGGTTCCGTTGGGGTCACCGGTATCGCGAGTCCATGGGGGCTGTCGTTGGACGGACGTGGTGCGCCCTCCGGAGGGAGAGAGCTCACTCACGCCGGCTCCGCGACTAAGCAATTTTTGTGTCGTCAGTAGGGGGCTTAGTAGGTGGTGTCCTGCGTATGTTAGATCAGAACAGGCGCCACTGAACACCACTGAAGTGGCGCAGAGGTTGGACAGCAAAAAAAAAAAAAAAAAAAAAAAAAAAAACCATCAGCCACTACAATGACACTAACAACCACCAGCCACTACAATGACACTAACAACCACCAGCCACTACAATGACACTAACAACTATCAGCCACTACAATGTCGCTAACAACCATCAGCCACTACAAATGACACTAACAACCATCAGCCACTGCACATGATCACCTATCCCTTCACACTCTTATGTCCTCACTGTCAAGGCCAATTTTTTTTCTTACTTTTTTTGTACTCCCAGTTCTTACACAACAGGCAGTACTTTAGAATGGGAATGGAGAAATGCTATCTGTGTGTCCATCCCTGGTCAAAATGTGTTCCACTCGCTCCAGACAAAACTTCTGGGCCGGTCTTTCTGAAAATTTGCAGGTATGTTTATTATGGGTCACGGATGATGCCTTGATTTTCAATTTACCAGAATAGCCGTTACTAACAGCTATAAATGATAATTAAAAAAAAAAAAATCCAGTCAGATAAGGGAAATAACCACACACTTTTTTTTTTTCTTCCACTAACTGGAAATTGTCTCCCATGTCTGTTATTATTGGGAGTACATTTACATGCTTTGCATCTCGTTTCTTCTTCAAAAAAGCACACTGATGTTTCACATGTTTATCATTTTTTGACCAGTTTGAGAGTTCCTTGATCGGTAACCTTAACTACTGTAATGTGTCAAAATAACGGCATCCACAAAGTGTTTCTTGGTACTAATCCTTCCAGCGACTCGGTAAGTCCTAACACAATGGTGGCGTACTAAAAATTGACCTGTCCTTGGCCTCACCTCACGACATCACATTTTGCCCACACTTCACAGATTCAGCAAACCTACACTAAGTGACCAAAGCATACAAACTATACATAATTTTAAACGTTATCATGATTATCTCTTAAATGTCCACACAATTTTTTTTCATGAATGGTACAAACAAATCTTTTTATGAATGGTACCAGCTAATTCCTGCAATGTTTACACTACCTGAGGAAGGCAAAAAAAAGAGAAGACCTAATAGGAAAAGTACATATGCTTATATTGGAATGTATCTGCTGCTCAGCAGTCAATGCAATGGGATACATTAGACACCTTGTCCATTGAAGTAATGTCCCTTCATCATTTAAACAGTTTCAATACTGAATACTTCATCCACCGCGTGTTTCATCAACTCAAAAACTGGCAGCTATCTCTGTTTCATCATCATGTTTGGGGGACAGAGCAACGTCTCCTGCTCCTCTTTCCCTTTTCTCTGGACGGTGTTGATTCAATTTGACCTGGTGTCATATATCTACACTGCGACCCTTAGCGCCTCCTGGCAGACACTGCCGAACGCCTTTCTGAAGTCTACTGAACAATCTGTACACCTTATCCTGGTTTGGGAGATGATTTTACAATAGGTATGCAGGTTAAAGATCTCTTTGGTGTTACTTACTTAAGCCTTTGTGTGTTGGAGCCTGTTCACACACACACACACACACACACACACACACACACACACACACACATACACACACAACCTGACCTCTATAACCAACTTAAAAAACCCAACCACCAACCGTATCTTGTTTCAAACTGACCTGCAGGTAGTAGAGATCTCGTAGCTGTGCCGCATGGTGGTAAAACTTATCATCCAGGAAGGCATAGAAGGAATCATCATCATCCTCATCCTCCTCACCATCCTCCATCATATCAGCATCAGTGGGAGTCACGGGCCATCTGATCGATGGGAGGAATGTCTGTCGCCTGCCCATCAGTTGCTTGCAGTGCTTGCAGGTTGGTCACGTCTGCCCCAGTGTCTGTGCTTGGGGATTCTCTTGGAGCATTTTGAGTCCGGGTCTGCAGCAAAAAGTCACACACTTAAAGACAGGTCCAAAGAATCTACAGAAATGAGCTGTGAGATGGAAATGCAAACAGAGGATTTCAACAATGTGAAATGAATTCAGGGTCCCCTATGCTTGCTGTCTCTGAAGGTTTAATATTTACATTTAGTCGTCCTCTTCTTCATTCCGCCCTACCTCTGGCCTAACAAACACCTGTTACATCATTTTCATGATGACTGAAGAAATGTCTGCCAGCACATTTTGCCTTCACTATTAATTCATATGTTTAGGTTTTATATAAGAGAGAGAGAGAGAGAGAGAGAGAGAGAGAGAGAGAGAGAAAGAGAGAGATGTGCACTTTAACATACACACACACACACGAACACTCACAAACACATATACCTTTCTCTTTATGCTTTGATAATAGCAGTTCGATTTTCTTCTTTTTTTTTTTTTTTGGCTGTCCCAACCTCTGTGCCACCTCAGAGGCAGTGCACCCACGCCGCTCATTCCGACACCCTGTCCACAGCCACTGCCCGGTCAGCCCCCCCGCCGCAGCCCCCGGCACCGGCAATCCGCAGAGAACAGTCAATATCAAGTCGTCAAGAGGCAACCCACCGAAGAGACACTTCACTGCTGCCGAGTCACTTCAGTGGTATTCAGTGGCGCCTGTTCTGATCTAACATACGCCAGACACCACCTACTAAGCCCCCTACTGACGACAATAATTGCTTAGTCGCGGAGCCGGCGTGAGTGAGCTCTCCCTCCAGAGGGCGCCACCACGTCCGTCCAACGACAGCCCCCATGGACTCGCCGATACCGGTGACCCCAACGGAACCAAACCAAGGCCACAGGCTTGGAGAGGACATCGAAATTGAGGTCACCATGAGAGCAGGGCATGAAGGCCACAGAATTTGAGATTTTTTTTTTTTATGCTGATCGATGAGAATGAGGATGATTAAGATGATGCTACGGATTTCCATTTCAGTCTGAGACTACATGACAGGGCTGTACTCTACGCTTCCTTTCATAATATATCCCGGTGTCAACCAGGCCCGAGAGATACAGGCACCTGCAGTGTTGGTCAAGAAATTTGAGCAACACTCTCAGAAACGCATCCATTAAGTGGATGAAACTCGACTGTGTGGTCCCACTGAGTCCGCAGCAACTCAACTCTGGGTAGGAGCCGGTCGGGGCAGAAAAACCCACATGACTTCTGATGGATTAGAACCCACGACCTCCCAGCCGGGAGTCCGCGACGCTAACCACTTTGCCACGGTGGCTGCTAGCAGTTCGATTTTCAATTCAGCATTACACACATTCATTTGTGACTTCAGTAATGTACATTTTACACTGATTACCATGATTTTACACACATATGAAAAAAACACAAACGCTTCTGACCTTCACCAATTAATTCCAAATACAAACGTTTTCATTTGTTTTTTTTTTCATCCTTTTGTTAATTCATGACTCCTCACCACTCACACCTCTTCTCCTTTGTCACATCCACTGGTAAAAAGAAGTCCTCAAAAAACAATATTCATTTTACCTATACCTCTTCTTACCTTCCTCCTTCTTCAATCTCTTGATCCCTTAATCTTTTTACTACCACTCTGCCCTATTCTGCCCATCAAATATGATCTCATATTTGTTTCCATCTGGCTTATTTGGAAAGATCTGAACATTAAGATGCAAAAGCAAAAGTAACAGCCTGTAGGAAAACAGACCAAAGAATTCTCAAAAATTATTTTTCAGCTCGTGTTGGCCATTGACTAAAGTGACAGAGAGACAAGACTGTCCACTTTACACCACTGTGGACAACAGAGAGAAGACTGTCCACTTTACACCACTGTGGACAACAGAGAGACAGGCCTGTCCATTTTACGCAACTGTGGACAACAGAGAGACAGGACTGTCCACTTCACACCAATGTGGACAACAGAGAGACAGGCCTGTCCACTTCACACCACTGTGGACAACAGAGAGAGGACTGTCCACTTTACACCACTGTGGACAACAGAGAGAGGACTGTCCACTTTACACCACTGTGGACAACAGAGACAAGCCTGTCCATGTTACACCACTGTGGACAACGGAGAAAGGACTGTCCACTTTACACCACTGTGGACAACAGACAGAGGACTGTCCACTTTACACCACTGTGGACAACAGACAGAGGACTGTCCAGTTTACACCACTGTGGACAACAGAAAGACAGGCCTTTCCATGTTACACTACTGTAGACAGGCAGAGACAGGCCTGTCCAACTGACACCACTGTGAACAACAGAGAGAGTCCTGTCCATGTTACACCACTGTGGACAACAGAGAGAGTTCTGTCCACGTTACACCACTGTGGACAACAGAGAGAGTCCTGTCCACGTTACACCACTGTGGACAACAGAGAGAGTCCTGTCCACGTTACACCACTGTGGACAAAAGAGAGAGGACTATCCACTTGACACCACTGTGGACGTCCACTTTACACCATTGTGGACAACAGAGAAAGGACTGTCCACTTTATACCACTGTGGAAAACAGAGAGAGGACTGTCCACTTTACACCACTGTGGACAAGAGAGAGAGGACTGTCCACTTTATACCACTGTGGACAACAGAGAGTGATAGGCCTGTCCACTTTATACCACTGTGTGACAACAGAGAGAGATAGGCCTGTCCACTTTATGCCACTGTGGATAACAGAGAGGCAGGACTGTCCATTTTACACCACTGTGGACAATGTATAAGTCTGGATGCCCCAGAACAGTAACAGCTTTACACCACTGTGGACAATGTTTCAGTCTGGATGCCCAGAACAATGACAGCTTTACACCACTGTGGACAATGTTTCAGTCTGGATGCCCAAGAGCAATGACAGCTTTACACCACTGTGGACAATGTTTCAGTCTGGATGCCCAAGAACAATGACAGCTTTACACCACTGTGGACAATGTTTCAGTCTGGATGCCCAAGAACAATGACAGCTTTACACCACTGTGGACAATGTATAAGTCTGGATGCCCCAGAATAATGACAGCTTTACACCACTGTGGACAATGTTTAAGTCTGGATGCCCAAGAACAATGACAGCTTTACACCACTGTGGACAATGTTTCAGTCTGGATGCCCAAGAACAATGACAGCTTTACACCACTGTGGACAATGTATAAGTCTGGATGCCCCAGAATAATGACAGCTTTACACCACTGTGGACAATGTTTAAGTCTGGATGCCCCAGAATAATGACAGCTTTACACCACTGTGGACAATGTTTAAGTCTGGATGCCCAAGAATAATGACAGCTTTACACCACTGTGGACAATGTTTAAGTCTGGATGCCCCAGAAGAATGACAGCTTTACACCACTGTGGACAATGTATGTCTGGATGCCCCAGAACAGTGACAGATCACAAAGTGCTGTGGACTGTGCCGGTATTTGCACTCCCTTCAGGATTCAGTGTCAGTGTATGAGATGGCCCACAGGCATGATTCTACACTGCTCTCACTGATGGATTCTTCTGGGCAGAAGAACGCTCACTTCAAAACATCAGTAACTCACAAACATATGAACAGTAAACTATATCTGTGACTGAAATTTTATGCCAAATATTGTCTGACTTGCAGAATTTCTTTTTTCTTTTAATGATACCTGAGTTTCATAAGTTTAATGTTCTGAAAAAAAAAAGTCGATTTAGTCATCACTTTACAATTACACTGGAAAAAAACAAACAAAAACAAAGCATGAAACTAGGTAGCTAGTGTGTTCAATGAGCTTCATCCTTGCCCGCCCCCCTCCTTTTTTTTTTTTTTTTACAAAATACAAAAATACACACACAGGAACACATACACATTACAGTTCCCCCAAACACAACACAGACTCTTCTCCTCCAAATACTGACACAGCTGATTACCTGAGGAAGAAGAGAGGACAACCTCCAGGAAAGAGTTGTCTTCCAGAAGCTGCAACAGTTGCTGGCCTTGGGCCTGATACAGGAAGACAAGGGGGATGTCGACGTCGTTCGTTCCATCGCCGGACATGGCAAACAGCGGCTGGCTTTCACTCGTGCTGCCTTCTGTGTGGTCTGAGGGCAAAGAGAGAACAGAAACTCAAATGCAGGGCAACGTTTTGAACACTTTTTGCCACAGTTGTGGATTTGCAAGTGAGAAAAGAAACTCAAATGCAGGGCAACATTTTGAACACTTTTTGCCACAGTTGTGGATTTGCAAGTGAGAAAAGAAACTCAAATGCAGGGAAACATTTTGAACACTTTTTGGCACAGTTATGGATTTGCAAGTGAGAGAAGAAACACAAATACAGGGGAACATTTTTGAACACTTTTTGGCATAGTTGTGGATTTGCAAGTGAGAACAGAAACTCAAATGCAGGAGAACATTTTACACACTTTTTGGCACAGTTGTGGATTTGCAAATGAGAAAAAAAAACACACAAATGCAGGGGAACATTTTAAAACACTTGTAGGCACAGTTGTGGATCTGAAAGTGAGAAAAAAAAAACACAAATGCAGGGAAACACTTTAAACACTTTTTGGCACAGTTGTGGATTTGCAAGTGAAAAAAAAAAACTCAAATGCAGGAAACATTTTTTAAACACTTTCTGGCACAGTTGTGGATTTGCAAGTGAAAAAAAAAAACTCAAATGCAGGGAAACATTTTAAACACTTTTTGGCACAATTTGACTGAAATTAGGCCGGGGTCCAGGGGCCGCCTAGGCCCCGGCGGGGTACAGGGGCAGCGCCCCGTTGGGGGGTCCAGGGGGGCGAAGCCCCCCGGGCGAAATTGATTTTTAAAATTTTTTTGGCCAATTTCGTTGGCTCTCCTGCACCAGAAAAAGCTTAATTGTAACATGATTTCTGCAGTAAAAAGCTTAACAGTCACATGCTTTTGGGAGTTACCATTGGACTTTATGTTCCATTAATTCATTTAAATGAAAAAAAATAATTCATGGCTTATTGTACAAGCTCAGGAAAGTTAAAGTCTAAAAGTGTAGAAATAAACCAGAATATAAAAACTCAAAAAACGAAATTTTTTTCACCCAATCTGAACTATCAAACATTCCATGAATCAACAAAATTTCCCCACAAATTGTTTAATATGGGCACTTTACTATTTGAATAAAGACTGTGTTCAAAAAGATTATACATACTCACACATTTGAGATGCACAGTGAGGAACCAAAGTAGCCTTATTCTTGCCGGCACCGTTTGTCTTTTAAGTCCCAGGAATCCCACCATTTTAAATCAGGAGAAATCAAAGCTGACATGTCAGCACATTTTGTCTTTCCTAGGAACCACACCACATATAGAATGTGGATGAATAGGTGGCCTTCTTATCTTGTCAGCTCCTCTTGTCCTCACTGTCAAAAACCCACCATATACATGAAGTATAATTCATCCTTTCAAGCATTTTCAGAATTGTCCATCAATAAATTGCAAAGCTGTGATCCACAATTGTATGATTTTCCATGGTATCAAACAAAATAAAAGCAAGGACGAGTCATTATGATTCCTGTTGTTTGATTAAGCAGTCATCCATTTAGGAAATTCTCTTGCCCTGTCAAATAAAACTAAAAAAAAAAAAGAAAAAAAAAAAAGGAAAGATGAAAGATGAAGAAAAAAATGCTTTCAGTCCAGTTGTGGGCGCTTGAAAAACTGCCTGATGTCTGCAGCACCAGCTTTTCGTTTTCTACTGGAGCCAGGTACTGGACATAATGGAGCAGCTGAAGAAGCAGACTGAACATGACGGGGCACAGATGGACATACAGATGTAGAAACGTCGACAGGTGGGGCTGCAGCTGGAAATAGGCTAGACATAGAGGAGACAGTAGGTACATTTTCAGTTTCATCCAGAGAAACTGAGGCCGTACATGCAGCTGATCTTACACATGTTTCTTCTATATTTGCTGAAGGAGTGCACCTGACAGTTCTCTTCCCAGACTTTGCTTTTGTCAATAGTTCTTTTGATTTTCTGGAGCACAAATGTTGCACAGCATCCTTCAGTCTCTGGTCCTGTCTAGCCTTTTGCCTTTTTTTTTTCTCTTTGAGATCAGATGCTTGGAGTACCTGACTTTGCTTGTCCTGATATACCTGGCTGTCTTTTGAGTAATGGGAAGGGCAGTGGCAGTAATCTTCTTGGCTTTCAGGACAGACCGAATAACTGCAGTGGCCTCATAGTTTTCAACAGAAAGTCTTGTTCTGTCTGCACGGATGCAGTCATCCATGGTGTTGAATGATGATTCAACAAGAGGCCCAGAAAACACCGACAGCAATGCCTTAACCAGCCGTGAAAGAAGAGGATATCTGTCACTACCACCCCCCTTTTTCAGTTGCACAACTTGGCTCCAGAAATTTGTTCCAACCTGCAGGTATCATCATCATAAGCTTCAGCCAGCTGTTGTACAGTTCTGTCTAGGGTGTAGTCCCTGACTTCGCTGTCCAGTTGTCCCAGCTGTGACTCTGCGATGACATTGGCAAAGAAGCCGCCAAATCTCTCACACAGCTGCTGCTGTTGTTTCATCTGCATATGCCTTTGGATGAAGGCAACTCAGTCTGAGCAGTGTCTTGTTTGTCAGAGGGAGATTTTGTAATAACATAGCTGCTGTGTTTTCATATCCCTTCCTGAGCTTTTTTGCAATGTCCCTTGCCCAGTATTTACATTTTGGATCCTTCAAAGCTTTTTCTAAAGCAAAATAGGCATTTCACCACACACAGTTTCTGTCTTGCACCTGAAAATCTTTATCTCTGACATTCTTTTGTAAGGGACGATCTTCTTGACAGAATTGTCAGGAACATGGTTTCTCTTGATAAAAAGTTCAAGGACCTTCCTTACAACTGAGAACATCATTTTCATGCTGCATGTGCACAACTGGTTTTTCAGACTGGAGCATTTTGGTGTACATCTCAAACTTCTTCAACAATCCTCTATACATATTCACAATGACACTGAATTTGTCAAACTCCTGAAAAGGGCAGTTAGCAGTCTATCCTTTCTAGTCTGGTTGCACAAAGACTTGAACTGTTTTGCCTGGTTCATCTGAATCAGCTTCACTCGGGCAGCAGCCTCCTTGGACATCCCATGTTTATTCAGGATTTCTGTCATAACATTCCTAAAACACACACACGCACGCACGCACGCACACACACACACACACACACGCAAACACACAAGTAGTTTTTTTGAGTCATAATATGACAATGAAGGATATGCAGTTATGACAGCTATGCAGTCTTAATCTCAAAGCAGCAGCTGCAGCCCAATCACAATTCTATTGTCATGATCATATGAATTATTTGTAATCTTCAATTCCTTAAGCCCAGCCAATTTACGACAAAACACCACCACCACTGTGTCATGATATATATTATCTAACTGAAAAGTTGAACGTACAAGCAGTAGAAAATTACGTTTCTGCTGTATTATATTTTTAAAACTGAAATAAAAGGGTGTTTTTTTTGTTTTGTTGTTAGGAACATTAGAATTTTAGATATATATATATATATATGTGTGTGTGTGTGTGTGTGTGTGTGTGTGTGTGTGTGTGTGAGAGAGAGAGAGAGAGAGAAAGAAGAGAGAGACATATGATACAGATATAGATATATTGAAAAAGATACAGATGATATATATGTTTATATACTTTTTTATATATATATATATATATATATATATATATATATATGGAGAGAGAGAGAGAGAGTGAGTTAGAGAGAGAGAGAGATATATGGAATGCAGAGTTCATATACTTTTTGTTTGATTTTCAACTGTGTAGTGTATTGTACATAAGCATCATGTCATAAAATAGAATGTTAGTTAAGTAAACAGCTGTCATTTCCATTTATGAATAGTGTTACCTGTATGATTTCTGTTCTTCTGGTGTCAGAAATGCAAAGTAGTAGAGGCGGCACACATCCATCAGGGTGGCCAGGGCGTTCTGTTACTTGCAGCATCTGCAGGAAACGGCTGGGGCACGGACGAATGACGTGGAGAGTTCCTTCACTGTTCTTGCTGGCATCTACTATTTGCATGAGGATCTGGAGTTCCTCAAACAAATCCTTGGCTTTTGGTGACTTTTCGATGTCATAATAAATGTCACTGCAAATATTTTCAAGATAACCATCAAATGGCTTTGACAGGGTCTTTGCTGCATTTGATACAGTATGCACTGTATCACCTGCAATGTCCAGCAGATGTTCATTTTTCCACTCTAAGAAGCGTCTCCACACCAGCTCTGTTTACCCCTCATGGTAGCACAATTGTCCATGAGACAGGATACCATGTTCTTCACTGGCACATCAACCGGATTTTCTGCTGTAGCTGGGTCATCATGGAGTGCATCAATTACAGCGTCAAAGATATTTCGTGATGTTGCTTGGTTGACAACAGTTGAAGCAAAATGTACGGTCTTTACTTCTCCACCATCATCATCATCAAAATACCGCACCAAAATGTTCACAACTTTATTCATTGCATTGTTGGTTGCCTCATCAATATTCAACGAGTAATGTCTGGAAGACAATTTCTGGCGTAAATCATTTTTTAGCGCAGCAGCTAGCCCATGTGTTGTAGTGTATGTGGCAGCAGTACGAGACATGTGAGTTTTCTGCAAAGCCTTCTTGTCTTTTGCCAGATCATTACATAAATCCAGAAGAGGTGTTGCCACACTGAAGGGCAACTGGTGTTCTGCCATAAAGGCCAACAGCTTGGTCTTTGTGGCTTCTATGCGAAATGATGTACTTGGGCCTCCAACAGATGGCTGGTCAGATTCAGTTATCTTCCAGTTCAATGTCTCACATCCACTGCGTACCTTTAAACATATATGTAGAGGCTAGTAGTATTACTCATATAATGTGTTAATTTGGTCAACATTTTTTAACAGCCAATAACACTGACTCTCAAAATCTACTAGTATTATTCAGTTAAATCAAAACAGTATTAAATTGGAACAAACTCTTGTGTATGCACATAATGAATACAGTGACAAAATATTAAAAAAAATTCTTTACAGGAAGCAAGCCACACTCCAATACTTTTTCTGCTAATATTTCAATGTTTCAGGGCTTGGAATGATTCTTTGATTTTTCTTACTGAAAAATGCAATCTACTCACAATCTTTTTATTCCACAAGTATCAATTTGATTTTTTTTTTAAATGTATTATTAATTCTCCTTTTTAACAACAATTATTATCAACAACATCCACACACACACACACACACACACATACATGCATAAAGGTGTCTCAACCATATATACAGTGGCAGAAACTTTCAAATTCTTCATGTAACCGGATGGGAAAAGGTGTGTGCGTTTTTTTTTTGTTGTTGGTGGTGTTTTTTTTTTTTTTTTTTTTTTTTTTTTTTGTTTTTGTTTGTTTTTTTTTAGTTTGATCGATTAATCCTGGGTTGTGTGTGTGTATGTGTGTGTGTGTGTGTGTGTGTGTGTGTGTGTGTGTGTGTGTGTGTGTGTGTGTGTTTATGCGGAGGGAAGGGGCTGTGAAGAGGAGGGAATTTCTCCAATATTGTAAGACAAAATATGTTCCCACTTTAATCTTCTAATTTCACCAACCCACGTCAACAACAAAATCTTTGAATCATATCTCAACCATATACAATGACAAAAATGTTCCTGATCTTCTTGTAACTCAAATGGGAAGGAAAAGGGGAATTGGGAGGTGGTATTACCGATAATGGGGTGGGGGTGGGGGAGGTTTTATAATATGCTAATTAACAACTCTTTTCCCGTTTACTTTCTGCTCACATAGCATAGTTTAACAGAAGCTCTAAAATTTTCCAGAGACCATTTTTTTTTTTTTTTTTTTTGCTGCTTGTGATAAATATTCCGAGGTGGGAATTGGTGATTTTTTTTTTTTTTTTTAAAGAAGGAAAGTGTTGGGAGGGATAAGGTCATTTCTTTTTTTCCACCTTTTTTCCCTAAAAAAAGTAGCATAAACAATGATGATTTGTTTAAGGAAGGGAACAATAAATAAATAAATAAAATGAAAACAGACAAGAAAAACCCCACTCCTCACAATAATTAAATTCTAAGAATCCCATCCCATATATATATGTAAGAAAATTTACTCTTAAAAAAATCCAAACAATTAAAAAATGGGAAAAAATTTTCCACCCCTGATATAAATTAAACTCCTCCCCCCCACAGCACCAAAAACATCAACCATAAGTATAATTAGCCCCCACCACCCAATCCCCCCCCCCCCCCCCCCCCCCCCCCCCCCCGTGGCCACGCCACCATCAACTCCTTGATTTGATTCTAATTACTTTAGCAAAGAATAGAAAAATGTTAACTCACCTTCATGTTTTTCTTATGCTCTGGGTGTGATCAGCATGGCTTCGAAGTTTCTTCTTTCCGTTTCCGTTCGCTCCGTAACTGATCGTTTTTGAGCAAACGATACAGAAACACGTGCCGGCCACATTCATTTTCTTGCACCACTTGCGGTATTCATTGCCGTCGTCATCGGTTTCGTTTAGCCATTGCCATCTCCATTTTTTTTTTTAATTTGACCCTCGACGCATGCTACTGGATCTCCTTCTTTCAAAAAAGCCATGACTACTTAATTTCCGGAGCACCGTGCAAACTTTCGTTGTCAGTCAGACGCGCCAATGTTAGCCTGTGAAGACGCCGGAAATACAGAAACAGCTACTTCCGGTATGGGATCGAAAACTTGGATCGAACACAAAATCGGAACCGATAAATCGCTGTATCTCTCGGGCCTGGTTGACGCCGGGATATATTATGAAAGGAAGCGTAGAGTACAGCCCTGTCATGTAGTCTCAGACCAAAATGGAAATCCGTAGCATCATCATAATCATCCTCATTCTCATTCATCGATCGGCATAAAAAAAAAGTCTCAAATTCTGTGGCCCTTCATGCCCTGCTCTCATGGTGACCTCAATTTCGATGTCCCCTCCACGTCTGTGGCCTTGGTTTGGTTCTGTTGGGGTCACCGGTATTGGCAAATCCATGGGGACTGTCGTTGGACGGACGTGGTGGCGCCCTCCGGAGGGAGAGCTCACTCACGCCGGCTCTGCGACTAAGCAATTATTGTCGTCAGTGGGGGGCTTAGTAGGTGGTGTCCTGCGTATGTTAGATCAGAACAGGCGCCACTGAACACCACTGAAGTGACTCGGCAGCAGTGCAGTGTCTCCTCCGGTGGGTTGCCTCTTGACGACTTGACATTGACTGCTGCCTGTGGATTGTCGGTGCCGGGGCTGCGGCGGGGCTGACCGGGCCGTGGCTGTGGACAGGGTGTCGGAATGAGCGGCGTGAGTGCACTGCCTCTGTGGTGGCGCAGAGGTTGGGACAGCAAAAAAAAAAAAAAAAAAAAAAAAAAAAGAAAAAAACCAAACAAATAACAAGATGGCCTCTGCACAAGCCGACCCATGAGTAACTGGGAAAAGCTAGCATGGTTCAAGGCCTTCAACAAGTCCGATAACTTTCATTTAAGATGGTGCTTCTGTGTGTACCACCCTAGTAAACTTCCTCCTGAATGCTAATGTGCGTTATCACTAAGTTAAAATTTTGGGACTATCATTTTCAGTGTGTGCACTGGTTTTTCTGCATTTTCTTCTATGCTGGTAAAGACAAAAGTTTCAGTTTGTTTTGAAAAAGCAAGCCAGAAATGGGTTGAAATTTCTCAAAACCAGCAAAGTTGCAAATCAGTTTTATACGTACAATACTAACAACCGAGCCCCAGACAACCCTTGTCAACATCATCATATGATATACAGCCTTCTTCACTTCCTTCTTTCTCTCTCAATCAATGCCTCTCTTTTTTTACAGACTTTTCAGTGAACATGATTTGATCTGTTTGATTTTATTTCGTTTGGTTGGTTGTTTTTTGTTTTTGTTTTTGCTTTCTCCCCTCCTTTTTTTCATGTTATACAATATACATGCATAAAAGAAAAAATACAAAAAAAAGTTAAAAAAAAAAAGCTTCACAAAATTTGATTCATAGCCCTTTTTCAGAAAGATACAGAAAGGATATTACATGAACTTACCAAGTCCTCTTTCAGGAAGAAAAAAGCAAGGAGAATACATAAACTTACCAATGACTATACCGCCTTTGGCCCCCACCCGCTGAAGATTCCTGGCCTGTGACAGAAAGCCATGAATCATCACTACATGATGACACTTTCAGCTACAGTGGCTGGGGGTAGAGGGGACTGGTAAGCAAAGTATAGACAGGGCAATGCAACAAAAGTAAAGAACATTAACATTTCCCTCAGTATTTGTGTAGTCTTTCAGTTTACTGTCTGAAAGAAAACTAGCATTCAAGTCACTGGTCTCAGCTTTCTAAATCAACGTATCCATGATAAAGACAGGGTGCTCTAAATGTATCTGTGGTGATTTGTGTGAGCTGGTAAAATATCACAAAAATGATAGTGGATAAATCTCCTCTCTGCCTGAATTAAAACAGTCCTAAGACATTTCTGTTTTGATGAGAATTCTTCTGATCTACATGTACGCTGTGTGCATTGTGTGGGTGGGAGGGGGAGGGGATCTGTGCACGGCTAAGGGGGTGGGGGAGAGGGAGGGGGAGGTTGTTCTGAATGTGTTGTTAAGTGAAGAATGGACAGTATACTGACTTGCTAATGCAAATGCTACGCTATGTATATATGAACCATTATTGTTGTGAAATAAGAAGGTTTTTTGAGCTAATGAAAATATTTCTGTGCAGATGACAGGAAGCCTGTCTCAGGTGATAGCTGATTAGTTGAGTGAATGCCTACAGAACAGTGTTGTGCTGCGTATGACAAGCGTACCTTGTCCACAAACATGCAGTCCCCCACGCTCCAGAATGATGATGTGTCCAGCCAGCTCATCCTTGTTCTCTATTTCTTTGCACGCTCGATAGGGTCGCGCAATGGCTAACATTCCAGCCACCTGGAATAAGACAGCCAAACTAGGATCCCTTTATAGAGCAG
Organism: Conus betulinus; assembly: GCA_016801955.1. Classification (NCBI taxonomy): domain Eukaryota; kingdom Metazoa; phylum Mollusca; class Gastropoda; order Neogastropoda; family Conidae; genus Conus; species Conus betulinus. The sequence goes on from JADBJO010008734.1 coordinate 52,981, forward strand.
TGCAAAAAAAAAAAAAAAAAAAAGAAAAATCTGTGCAGAGTACTCTAAAACAACTGAATTAAGTTAAAGGAAGACAAGGTTAGGTTGTCAAGTCTTAGAAGCCTTGACAAAAATGTAATTATAAAGGGAAAGAAAGAAGTCAGTCATATCAATTTTTTTTTCATGTATGTGTATGTGTGTATGTATGTATGTGTGTATATGTGTGAGTGTATGTGTGTGTGTGTGTGTGTGTGTGTGTGTGTGTGTGTGTGTGTGTGTGTGTGTGTGTGTAATATCAATCTGCCCCAAAGCTGGATGCCTCTTTCTGTACCCAGATGAGCACACTCACTGGTACCCAAACGGTCCTATCTGAAAGGAACTACTGCTTTAACCTAACCTGAACACATATTCTGCAGATTCATTTCATTTTCAGCAGAAAACAGTTCATGGGGGGAAAAAGCATCGGGGGCCACTGAGATTCAACAAAAACATAGATAAAAAAAAAATGAGTATCAGTTTTCAATACATTTCCAGTTGCTGCTCAAAGGCTGTCCAAGCACTTTAGTATGTAATATAAAACGATTGGTACATTACAACTAACATTTTTCCAAGATTAGTATGTAATAAAAACGGTTGACACATTACAACTAACATTTTTCCAAGATTAGTATGTAATAAAACGGTTGACACATTACAACTAACATTTTTCCAAGATTAGTATGTAATAAAATGGCTGACACACTACAACTAACATTTTTCCAAGATTAGTATGTAATAAAACGGTTGACACACTACAACTAACATTTTTCCAAGATTAGTATGTTAAATGTAATAAAATGGCTGACACACTACAACTAACATTTTTCCAAGATTAGTATGTAATAAAACGGTTGACACATTACAACTAACATTTTTCCAAGATTAGTATTTAATGAAATGACTGGTACATTACAACTAACATTTTTCCAAGATTAGTATGTAATAAAATGGCTGACACATTACAACTAACATTTCTCCAAGACTAGTATGTAATAAAACGGTTGACACATTACAGCTAACATTTTTCCAAGATTAGTATGTAATAAAATGGTTGATACATTACAACCAACATTTTTCCAGTTTGAAAAGTTAGGAAAAAAGAAACAAAACAAAACAAACAAACAAAGAAAAAAAAAAGGAAGAGTATTCTGAGCTCACTGGTGGGTCCTGTGATAATCAGAGGAAAAAGGTGACTTGTTTTCATTGGTCCAGTTCACCAAGACTTTAAAGCAAGCAAGTGGTAAGTTATGAAATTAGAAAAAAAATAATTCATGCACAAAACCAAGTATTTCTTCAGTTGAAAAAGTATTAAAAAAAACCCAAAAAAAACCTTGAGCCTACTTGTGGTTCCCAAAACAGACATGGAAAGAGTGGTCATTCCGGTTCAGTTGAGTTATTAAACTGGACAACTGGACAGGTCCACCCAGACTTCAACACAGCCGTGTCACACTGTGGCACACATTCAGACTCTTTCACCAGTTTCTTTTTGATGTTTCAGAGCCTGTAGTCCCCACTGATGTTCTAACATCATCCATTTACTAGTTGGTGCACATGACAGTTGTTGCTCTTCAGCTACACAGCATATAAAAACAATGGTATATACCCTAAGTTGTAGCTCTTTAGCGACAGCATATAAAAACAATGGTTATATACCCAAAGTTGTAGCTCTTTAGCTACAGCATACAAAAATAATGGTTGTATACCTGTCAGTCTAACTATGGCTCAAGTACTTCGTTTCAAGATATTTACTTCAACATATTTTTTTCCAGTTCACTTTATTCCTTCGATTTTCACCAGCCATGTGTGTAAAATAAGGTGAAATCGTATGGCTAAAACAGATCTGTAACAACATGAAAATCACCTTTGAAAACGTTCTGTTGGAAAATCCAGCTGGGTACGTCAACAAAAACATAAACAGCTAGCAGGGAGAAAAAGAAAGTATGCCACCACACTATGGCAAGGCACTCTCCCCAAGAGACAGCACCCTGAATTCCATCCAGACAAATCTGTTGTGGCGATGGAATGTTACAGGACATGCCAGTCTCTTATACACCCTCTCCCCACCTCCCCACCATCCCATGATGTTCTTTCTACCAACCCACTTCCCCAGACTTGTGCTCTAGGTGATACTGACCGGAGGCTCTTTCTTCAGGTTGTAGCCAAACTGAGCGGGGCCAGCACGAATCGTCTGCTTCTCCTGCAGGCCAGGGATGTGGACATGGATGTACATGGGATCATGTTGAGCTGAAAGGAACACCCACACAATGGCGCTGTTGAAGTTTCAACTTGGGTGGTTGTTTTACAAACTGAGTTCCACACACTGAGTCAACCCTCTTGTGGGTCAAATTTGGATTTTACAAATTGGAATATTTTCAGGAGGTGGAGAAGGAAGGGGGTGGAGTGTAGGGTGGAGGTGTCAGGTCAAGTCATGACGTTTATGGAAACAAGCTGAGTTTGTCTCACACCAGCAGCAGCAGCAGACCTGACGCTTGCTTACATTCTTCACTCATTTGTAATAAGCAGAATGAAGAATGTTGTAAGGAAATATGTGAGGTGAGGGAAAAGCAGAACAGGACACGCAAAGTACAGAGATTCTTGGTAACAATGCAAGGAAACCCCCATCAAACCCACAGACTTTCTGTAATCATTCCTTCTTCCAGTGTTTCCTCCTCAAAAACTGACTTTCAGCTCCCAAACTGTGGCACCGAGTTCTCCAGAGAAGACTTAAGAATGGCTATCACATATAACTGCATGTAGACCAGCGGGGTCTAATGAGCGTAGAACAGGGTGTTCTACATATGCAGCACCAACAGGGTCTAATGAGCGTAGAACAGGGTGTTCTACATATGCAGCACCAACAGGGTCATGAGCGTAGAACAGGGTGTTCTACATATGCAGCACCAACAGGGTCATGAGCGTAGAACAGGGTGTTCTACATATGCAGCACCAACAGGGTCATGAGCGTAGAACAGGGTGTTCTACATATGCAGCACCAACAGGGTCATGAGCGTAGAACAGGGTGTTCTACATATGCAGCACCAACAGGGTCATGACACACAGAATGCCTCACTGCACAGCTAGCTATCCATCATTTTCAGCTACAGTATGACGTCCAAGAGTCTGACTACTGGGGGAAAAAAGGTGTATTCTATGGACAGCAGCAGATATATCATGTCGGTGATATTCAAGTTTCTCTATTCTGATCAGTCATAGCATCACATAAATCAATGGGGGATGAACATCAAGAGCTCTTCTGACAAGGCCGAGTGGCAATTCAAAATCAAGTATGCGCTGTGTGTGTTAATATTCAAAATCAAGTGGGTGCTGTGTTTGTTAACATTGAGACTGACAGCACAGAAAGGTGGGGACTTTTTGTATTTGGAAATTAAGTTGTTTTTTTCCTATGTTGTTTGTTTGTTGCTCTCTGTGAATTTAATTTGCTAACACAGGAATCCTCCACTTTGCACTTGTTATCATGGCCGCTTCCATGTAACAAAAACAGACATTTCCCATTGGCTGTCAGTTATCCATAACAGATATTTCCAACTGGCTGTCAGTTATCAATAACAGACATTTCCCATTGGCTGTCAGTTATCCATAACAGATATTTCCAACTGGCTGTCAGTTATCAATAACAGACATTTCCCATTGGCTGTCAGTTATCAATAACAGACATTTCACACTGGCTGTCAGTTATCAATAACAGATATTTCCCATTGGCTGTCAATTATCGATCACTTACATGTACAAAGCAGTTCTGCAGATTTTCAAATAAGGCTGACCAAACATTACACTTTTTCCCTTTTTTTTTGTGATCAAATGTTCTATTCATCCAATGCAGTAGCTGAATTAAAGGTAAAGCAGAGTACAAAACACATCAGTATCATTCAGGTTCCTATGCCCATAACAAATTTTAAAGAAACTACGAAGGACTAGTTCTGTCAAACAGACAAGCGGGCAGCTTGGAGAAATGATGAAATGAACATAGTACGTGAAATATAACCATTTAAGCATTCAATATGCAGCATGTTGAGACCACTTAAACTCAGCAGTAAAGGTGTTAAAGGGAAAAAAAGAACAGAGCACATGAATAAATGTAAAATATTGCATCAACACACATGGATCAGAAATGAAACAACAAAGATTCTTCTCTTTCATTTTTATCCTTCCTTCTTTTTCACTTTCCTTTTTAATTTTTCCCCTTCTTTTTAATGTGGAATGTACTGAAGAAAACAGTTATTTAGTACTGAGGCTTTTAATATGTGAAAAACAAAAAGTCTACAGACTAAGTGTTGCCTGGTAGCTATGTGCTCTGCAGGGTGGGTGGGGGACAGGGAACCATGCTAAGGTCTACCCCCACTGGGCAAGCCTGAAACGGAGTATGGGCAGGTTAACAAAAACAAACAAAAAAAGGTTTAAAGACTCACGCTCCTGCTGCTGGTGCTTGGACAGCTCGATCATCTCCTGCATGAACTGCATCCCATCCTCTGCATCCTCAGGGCTGAGAGCCTGCACCCACCACACAGACACTGGGTTATATAGAGCCTGCACCCACCACACAGACACTGGGTTATATACAGCCTGCACCCACCACACAGACACTGGGTTATATAGAGCCTGCACCCACCACACAGACACTGGGTTATATACAGCCTGCACCCACCACACAGACACTGGGTTATATACAGCCTGCACCCACCACACCAACGCTGTGTTATATAGAGCCTGCACCCCACCACACAGACACTGGGTTATATAGAGCCTGCACCCACCACACAGACACTGGGTTATATAGAGTCTGCACCCACCACACAGACTCTGGGTTATATAGAGCCTGCACCCACCACACCAACGCTGTTTATATAGAGCCTGCACCCACCACACAGACACTGGGTTATATACAGCCTGCACCCACCACACAGACACTGGGTTATATAGAGCCTGCACCCACCACACAGACACTGGGTTATATAGAGCCTGCACCCACCACACCAACGCTGTGTTATATATAGAGCCTGCACCCACCACACAGACACTGGGTTATATAGAGCCTGCACCCACCACACAGACACTGGGTTATATAGAGCCTGCACCCACCACACCAACACTGGGTTATATAGAGCCTGCACCACCACACCAACACTGTGTGTTATATAGAGCCTGCACCCACCACACCAACGCTGTGTTATATAGAGCCTGCACCCACCACACCAACACTGTGTTATATACAGCCTGCACCCACCACACAGACACTGGGTTATATAGAGCCTGCACCCACCACACCAACGCTGTGTTATAGAGCCTGCACCCAACACACAGACACTGGGTTATATACAGCCTGCACCCACCACACCAACACTGTGTTATATAGAGCCTGCACCCACCACACACCACTGTGTTATATACAGCCTGCACCCACCACACCAACACTGTGTTATATACAGCCTGCACCCACCAGACCAACACTGTGTTATATACAGCCAGCAGCCATCACATCAACACTCTATGATATAGAGCCTGCACCCACCACACCAACACTGTATCATATCGAGCCTGTAGCCACCACACCAACACTGTGTTATATACAGCCTGCAGCCACCACACCAACACTGTGTTATATACAGCCTGCACCCACCACACCAACACAGTATTATATACAGCCTGCACCCACCACACCAGCACTATTATATACAGCCTGCACCCACCACACCAACACTGTATCATATAGAGCCTGCAGCCACCACCACCAACACTGTGTCATATACAGCCTGCAGCCACCACACCAACAACACTGTGTTATATACAGCCTGCAGCCACCACACCAACACTGTATTATATACAGCCTGCACCCACCACACCAGCACTGTCATATACAGTCTGCACCCACCACACCAACACTGTATCAAATACAGCCTGCAACCACCACTCCAACACTCTGTTACATACAGCCTGCACCCACCACATCAACACTGTATCATATAGAGCCTGTAGCCACTACATCAACACACTATTATATTGAGCCAGCATCCATCAAACCAACACTCTATTATATAGAGCCTGCACCCACCACACCAACACTGTATCATATAGAGCTTGTAGCCACTACACCAACACTGTTATATAGAGCCTGCAGCCACCACACCAACACTCTATCATATAGAGCCTGCACCCACTACACCAACACAGTATCATACACAGCCTGCACCCACCACACCACTCTATTGTATACAGCTGCACCCACCACACCAACACTGTACTATATAGAGCCTGCAGCCACCACACCAACACTGTATCATATACAGCCTGCAACCACGACACCACTCTAGAGCCTGCACCCACCACACCAACACTGTACTATATACAGCCTGCAGCCACCACACCAACACTGCATCATATACAGCCTGCAACGACCATATCAACTATCAACATTGTATCATATAGAGCCTGCAGTCACCACACCAACACTGTATCATATAGAGCCTGCAGCCATACACCAACACTGTATCATATACAGCCTGCAGTCACCACACACCACACTGTATCATATACAGCCTGCAGCCATACACCAACACTGTATCATATACAGCCTGCAGCCATACACCAACACTGTATCATATACAGCCTGCAGCAACCACACCACCAACACTCTATGAAATAAAGCCTGCAGCCATACACCAACACTGTACCATATAGAGCCTGCAGCCACCATACCAACACCCTATCATACAGAGCTGCGACCACCACACCAAACACTCTATCATATAGAGCCTGAAGCCACCACATCAATACTATCATACAGAGCCTGCAGCCACCACATCAATACTTTATCATCTTATGTATACAGCCTGCAGCCACCACATCAATACTTTATCATCTTACGTATACAGCCTGCAGCCACCACATCAATACTTTATCATCTTATGTATACAGCCTGCAGCCACCACATCAATACTTTATCATCTTTATGTATACAGCCTGCAGCCATCACATCAATACTTTATCATCTTATGTATACAGCCTGCAGCCATCACATCAATACTTTATCATCTTATGTATACAGCCTGCAGCCATCACACTATCATACACAGCCTGCAACCATCACATTCACAACAGGCATTCCACATGCACTGCCCACTCGACATTCACAACAGCCATCCCACATGCACTGTCCACTCTATTTCTATTCACATTATCAACATTCACAACAGGCATCCCACATGCACTGTCCACTCTATTTCTATTTCACTTTATCAACATTCACAACACCCATCCCACATGCACTGTCCACTCTTATTTCTATTTCACACTTATCAACATTCACAACAGGCATTCCACATGCACTGTCCACTCGACATTCACAACAGCCATCCCACATACACTGTCCCCTCTATTTCTGTTTCACTTTATCAACATTCACAACACCCATCCCACATGCACTGTCCACTCTATTTCTATTTCACTTTATCAACATTCACAACAGGCATTCCACATGCACTGTCCACTCTATTTCTATTTCACATTATCAACATTCACAACAGGCATTCCACATGCACTGTCCACTCTATTTCTATTTCACATTATCAACATTCACAACAGCCAATGCCACATGCACTGTCCACTCTATTTCTATTTCACATTATCAACATTCACAACAGCCAATGCCACATGCACTGTCCACTCTATTTCTATTTCACTTTATCAACATTCACAACAGGCATTCCACATGCACTGTCCACTCTATTTCTATTTCACTTTATCAACATTCACAACAGCCAATGCCACATGCACTGTCCACTCTATTTCTATTTCACATTATCAACATTCACAACAGCCAATGCCACATGCACTGTCCACTCTATTTCTATTTCACATTATCAACATTCACAACAGCCATCCCACATGCACTGTCCCCTCTATTTCTATTCACATTATCAACATTTACAACAGTCGATGCCACAAACTCGGAGGCGGTGTGCAGCAGCTGGACCCGGCCGTCAGCCATGGTGGCGATGCGGATGCCCATGGCGTGCAGCTGCTCCAGCTGCTCCTTGTTGCCCGCAATGAACTCCGAGGCTCGGAGTCGTGGTGCTCGACTGGGGGGTGGAACAGGCGGAACAACATGTTGTCTAATGTTGTCTAAGACACTGACAGTGTCTGAGTGCAACGCTCACATGTACAACTATGTAATGTCTGAGTGCTGTACAACTATGTAATGTCTGAGTGCAATGCTCACACGTACAACTATGTAATGTCTGAGTGCAACGCTCACATGTACAACTATGTAATGTCTGAACGCAATGCTCACATGTACAACTATGTAATGTCTGAGTGCAATGCTCACACGTACAACCAGGTAATGTCTGAGTGCTGTACAACTATGTAATGTCTGAGTGCAACACTCACACGTACAACTAGGTATGTCTGAGTGCAACACTATTGTACAACTATGTCATGTCTGAGTGCAACACTCACATGTACAACTAGGTAATGTCTGAGTGCAACACTCACATGTACAACTATGTCATGTCTGAGTGTAACACTCACATGTACAACTATGTCATGTCTGAGTGCAACACTCACATGTACAACTATGTCATGTCTGAGTGCAACACTCACATGTACAACTATGTCATGTCTGAGTGCAACACTCACATGTACAACTATGTCATGTCTGAGTGCAACACTCACATGTACAACTATGTCATGTCTGAGTGCAACACTCACATGTACAACTATGTCATGTCTGAGTGCAACACTCACATGTACAACTATGTCATGTCTGAGTGCAACACTCACATGTACAACTATGTCATGTCTGAGTGCCACGCTCACATGTATACCTATGTAATGTCTGAGTGCAACGCTGACATGTACAACTATGTAATGGTTGAGTGCAACACTCACATGTGCAGCTGCATAATCCAAAGAGCAGTATATCAATTCTGTTTAGTATTTCATTCATTCTCCTACCTCCCCCCATCCATTTCACTCCTTCTATCAAAATGGCCCAGCATGGCCAGTCGTCCTGTTTTTTTTTTTTAAATTCCATCTTCCTTTTCCTCTTTCCTATTAACTGATTCACTTTCTTTTCAAGTTGGTTCCTTTGCAGACTTTGTTTTCTTAAACTTCACTACTGACTTGCTTGCCTGATCACAGCAAAGCAACAACAACCTCACAATTTGTTATTTTGCTTTCATCATAAAAATTCTTTTTAGTATTCATTCACTCCCCCCCCCCCCCCCCCCCCCCCCCAATGTAACTCCTTCCATCAAAATGGCCCAGCACACAGTCGCCCTGTCACAGTGACCAGTTACTGAGCTGTCCATAGCAAACTGTGAATGTATGGCCTGCACAGGGTCACTAGGACTGAGATACCCTGTACCACAGCCAGGTCACTGTATGGGCCTGAACAGGGTCACTAGGACTGGGATACCCTGCACCACCAGGTCACTGTGTATGGCTTGCACTGAGGGTCACTAGGACTGGGATACCCTGCACCACCAGGTCACTGTATAGCCTGAACAGGGTCACTAGGACTGGGATACCCTGCACCACCAGGTCACTGTGTATGGTTTGCACAGGGTCACTAGGACTGGGATACCCTGCACCACCAGGTCACCGTATAGCCTGAACAGGGTCACTAGGACTGGGATACCTTGCACCACCAGGTCACTGTGTATGGTTTGCACAGGGTCACTAGGACTGGGATACCCTGCACCACCAGGTCACTGTGTATGCCTGCACAGGGTCACCAGGACTGGGATACCCTGCACCACCAGGTCACTGTGTATGGCTTGCACAGGGTCACTAGGACTGGGATACCCCTGCACCACCAGGTCACTGTATGGTCTGCACAGGGTCACTAGGACTGGGATACCCTGTACCACAGCCAGGTCACTGTATGGCCTGAACAGGGTCACTAGGACTGGGATACCCTGCACCACAGCCAGGTCACTGTGTATGGCCTGCACAGGGTCACTAGGACTGGGATACCCTGCACCACAGCCAGGTCACTGTGTATGGCCTGCACAGGATCACTAGGACTGGGATACCCTGTACCCACAGCCAGGTCACTGTATGGTCTGCACAGGGTCACTAGGACTGGGATACCCTGCACCACCAGGTCACTGTATGGCCTGCACAGGGTCACTAGGACTGGGATACCCTGCACCACCAGGTCACTGTATGGCCTGCACAGGGTCACTAGGACTGGGATACCCTGCACCACCAGGTCACTGTATGGTCTGCACAGGGTCACTAGGACTGGGATACCCTGCACCACCAGGTCACTGTATGGCCTGCACAGGGTCACTAGGACTGGGATACCCTGCACCACCAGGTCACTGTGTATGGCCTGCACAGGATCACTAGGACTGGGATACCCTGCACCACAGCCAGGTCACTGTGTATGGCCTGCACAGGATCACTAGGACTGGGATACCCTGCACCACCAGGTCACTGTATGGCCTGCACAGGATCACTAGGACTGGGATACCCTGCACCACCAGGTCACTGTATGGTCTGCACAGGGTCACTAGGACTGGGATACCCCTGCACCACAGCAAGGTCACTGTATGGCCTGAACAGGGTCACTAGGACTGGGATACCCTGCACCACAGCCAGGTCACTGTGTATGGCCTGCACAGGATCACTAGGACTGGGATACCCTGCACCACAGCCAGGTCACTGTGTATGGCCTGCACAGGATCACTAGGACTGGGATACCCTGCACCACAGCCAGGTCACTGTATGGCCTGCACAGGATCACTAGGACTGGGATACCCTGCACCACCAGGTCACTGTATGGCCTGCACAGGATCACTAGGACTGGGATACCCTGCACCACCAGGTCACTGTGTATGGCTTGCACAGGGTCACTAGGACTGGGATACCCTGCACCACCAGGTCACTGTGTATGGCTTGCACAGGATCACTAGGACTGGGATACCCTGCACCACCAGGTCACTGTATGGCCTGCACAGGATCACTAGGACTGGGATACCCTGCACCACAGCCAGGTCACTTTGTGATGTTCTTCACCTGTACACCCTTCAAACTCACCAGTAACACTGACCTAAATCACAACCTTCTGGAGGTCACCCTGGGAAGTCAGGGATGGTGGAGCAATCAGGTCAAACTCACCAGTAACACGGACTTCTGTTACAATCTATGTTCTCTATGCTATGCCCTAACCCTCCCCACTCTCCCCTAAAGGAGTGAGTGCACTAGTAAATTCTAAAACTGGTGCAGCAAACTTGGCAACCAGATCAAAGCAAGCCAGTAGCCCTGTCACAGTCATTGATACAAAATCATGTGCACAAACACAGCAGCCTATTTTTCCGCTGCTGATGTCAGAAAAAAAAATTCTGGCTGGAGGAAAATTAAATCAGTTTGCATTAATGGAGGTTGGTAGTTTGCCTGTCTTTTATCACCAGGTCTGGTAAACTACAGATCATTACCGCTACACTCACACCCTGGCTGCAGTTCACTGTTCATGCCCAAACTTTGTAGTTACTGGTAAACTACTGGTTATTACCGCTACACTCACACCTTGGCTGCAGTTCATTGTTCATGCCCAAACTTTGTAGTTACTGGTGAACTACAGGTTATTACCAGTACATGCCCAAACTTTGTAGTTACTGGTAAACTACAGGTTATTCCAATACATGCCCAAACTTTGTAGTTACTGGTAAACTACAGGTCATTTACCGCTACACTCACATCCTGACTGCAGTTCACTGTTCATGCCCAAACTTTGTAGTTACTGGTACACTACAGGTTATTCCAGCACATGCCCAAACTTTGTAGTTACTGGTAAACTACAGGTCATTACCGCTACACTCACATCCTGACTGCAGTTCACTGTTCATGCCCAAACTTTGTAGTTATTGGTAAACTACAGGTTATTCCAGCACATGCCCAAACTTTGTAGTTACTGGTACACTACAGGTTATTACCAGTACACGCCCAACCTTTGTAGTCACTGGTAAACTACAGGTCATTACCACTACACTTAAACCCTGGCTGCAGTTCAGTTGCACATGCCCAAACTTTGTAGCTACTGGTAAACTACAGGTATTACCGGTACATGCCCTAACTTTGTAGTCACTGGTCACCAATGACTCAAAAGCATCGGCTGAAAAGTACAGTGGCTTGTTTCTTGCCTGTTTCTCTACACTTTGATCCTGATGCATTGCATTCACTGCTGTGAGACTTCTTACTATGTCCATTGTCAGTTTAGGGTTTTTGTTTGATGCTGTTTGTTGTTAGACTTATTATTCTGTTGTCAGGTTAGGGTTTGTTTGATGCTGTTTGTTGTTAGACTTATTATTTCTGTTGTCAGGTTGAGGGTTTTTGTTTGATGCAAGATATTAACTGGTTTGAGACAATTATTTGTGTTGTCAGGTTCAGGTTTCTTTGATGCATGATATTCATTGGTTTGAGACTTCTTATTATTTCTGTTGTCAGGTTGGGGGTTTGTTTGATACATGATATACATTGGTTTGAGACTTCTTATTTCTGTTGTCAGGTTCAGGGTTTGTTTCATACATGATTTTCATTCGTTTGAGACTTCTTATTATTTCTGTTGTCAGGTTTGGGGTTTGTTTGATGCTGTTTGTTGTTAGACTTATTGTTTCTGTTGTCTGGTTGGGGGGTTGTTTGATGCTGTTTGCTGCTTTTTCTGGGAGTGAATGGGAAGGGGGAAAAGGGGGAATGGAATGTGGGGTAGGGGTGGGCAGATTTGGGACAGGGGGTGGTTACCTACACAAACTCAAAAAGTCTTCAAAGAAAAGGGAAAAATTGAGAAATTTTGCAGGATTACATTTATTAGTAATAGTAAAAGGTGCGTTTGTATACACACAGACAGCATAATGTCATGGATCACTCTGTGGAAAAGCCCAAATCACTGACATTCCAGGACAGTATGGCTGACATGCCCTCGCTCACCTATTAAAACTTTCATCCAAAACTTTGTTTTCAACATGGCGCGATTTGACACAAACCTGAGTATCAAGTGGTGGATCGTCAACTTACACACCATTTCATTGAGTCATGCCAACATTAACAACAACAAAAAAATACAAGAAAAAAAAAAAAAAAAGGAAATGACTAATGTTATATCCAAAACATATCATTTGAATTCAAAGGGTTTTTTTTTGTTTTGTGGGTATTTTCATTGTTGTTTGTATTGTTGCTGTCTTAGTCTTGTTTTTAATACTTTTTGCTAAGTCCAAATGATAAATCATACCTGACAGTCAAGAAAACAATAAAGTTGAAAACTATCACCTTTTGAACTGTTCACAGCAAACTATCTTTCATAACCATCACTTAATCTACTTTCATTACTGCATTTCATTTTACACACACACACACACACGCACAGGCACACACACACATGTGCGCACACACACACACACACACACACACACACACACACACACACACACACACACACACACACACACACACATCTCAACAAGCTATACTGGTGCAGGTCAATAATGTAGCTATTAGTCAGTGATCTAACTCGGTCATCTCATTTTCTATTAAATTGTGTTCTATGTGGCTTCTCTTCCTGATGGTATGATGGTGAAGCTCTGGATACCCCATACTTTGTTTCTGGTGTTACGTGAACAAGATCAATACAGCAACATTTGTTAGTTGTAAGTATAAAAATAAAGATAATTCTAAGCACAATCCATTCCAACATGTTTCTGCTTACAGTCCATTCTAACCAGGTTTCTGCTTACATCCATTCTAACAGGTTTCTGCTACAGTCCATTCTAACAGGTTCTGCTACAGTCCATTCTAACAGGATTCTGCTTACAGTCCATTCTAACAGGTTTCTGCTACAGTCCATTCTAACAGGTTTCTGCTACAGTCCATTCTAACAGGTTCTGCTACAGTCCATTCTAACAGGATTCTGCTTACAGTCCATTCTAACAGGTTTCTGCTACAGTCCATTCTAACAGGTTCTGCTTACAGTCCATTCTAACAGGTTTCTGCTATAGTCCATTCTAACAGGATTCTGCTTACAGTCCATTCTAACAGGTTTCTGCTACAGTCCATTCTAACAGGTTCTGCTTACAGTCCATTCTAACAGGTTTCTGCTACAGTCCATTCTAACAGGATTCTGCTTACAGTCCATTCTAACAGGTTTCTGCTACAGTCCATTCTAACGGGTTCTGCTACAGTCCATTCTAACAGGTTTCTGCTATAGTCCATTCTAACAGGTTCTGCTTACAGTCCATTCTAACAGGTTTCTGCTAACATCCATTCTAACAGGTTTCTGCTACAGTCCATTCTAACAGGTTTCTGCACCTTACAATATGTATATCCGTTCTTTCAAGTACAAGCACACACACACACACACACACACACACACACACACACACACACACACACACACATCCACCCATACACACATGCGCGCTTATGCATGCATGCACATGAGGTGATACCACACATGTACATACACACACACACACACACACACACACAGAAACACACACATATACGCAACACAGAATGCTTTTAAACCTGTTTTTATTCATGCATGGTGGCAGTTTGGCTGATGGTAAGAAATGCCTGTGAAACATCAGAAACACACACAGCCATCACAATAAGCACATGATGAACACATCACACACAGCCTTCACAATAAACACATGATGAACACATCACAATAAACACATGGTGACCACATCACAAACACACACAGCCATCACAATAAACACACGATGAACAAACAAAAGAGGCCAACATCGACTGACAATATCCCTGCATGTGCATGGAGTGTGAGTTCCCCCCTCCCACACACAGCCGCTCACGCTAAATCCCCTGCCTATGTAGCGGTTTTGGCATTTTAAAAAAATTCATTTAACGTGTTATGTTTGGTCTGTGTTAACATCATGTTTGGTATGTCTGAAAAGAAGAAATCAAGGACTCTTAGATGAAGTTCTTCCCAAACTGTAAGAGATTCTGCTTTGAGATGACGCACGGATAGATGAAGTAACCAGAACACACAGAAATAGAAACAAGTGCAGAGTTTGATGATCAATGTTTAGTAATGGCATGCAGACCTATCGATACAAAAAAAGCACTCACCTAATACACTAATGGTTATGGTGCTTTTCGCCATCAGTTATTTTCCACTTCACACAATTTCACAGAATTTGGGCTAGGGAGATCTTGCGAGTCAAGTGCCTGTGTGTGTGTGTGTTAATGAATCAGTTGAATTGGCTGATTTGTCACTGTAATCAAGAACATCTTCAAATAGACGTTCCTCATCTTCTCTATTATCTCCACTGTCGATCGACTCTCCTTCATTGCAGGAACCGCCATGAATACATTCTTAAATAACTTGTTCTAAAGAAATGACTTGCCAGCGCAGAGCTGGCATTCTGACTAGCAGACGAAAGGCCAGAGCCAGAAATGTGGTCAGTTCAGGTCTGAAAAAATCCAGAGGGATTCTTTGTTTCAGCCGCAGATAGTGAATGTGAACTACGCTTGACCTTAAGAACTAGGGCATGTCAGGCCAACAAGAACCTCTACTAAGTTCTGGCAGAAGTTACTTCTCTTAGACCATTAAAGTTTGAATACTAGAATTTTAAAAAAATAAGAATGCACGGACGTGTGCACCATAGACAACAGGTCTCTCAGTTGGCGCACAGCACCATGTGCGCCATAGGCAGCAAAGCTATGTGCAATGCACGGAGCCGTGTGCATCGTAGGCAGCAAAGCTATGAGCAATGCACACAGTGCGCGTGCGCCACAGGCAGCAAAGCTATGGGCAACGCACGGAGCTGTGTGCACCATAGGCAGCAGCAGAGCTATGACCAATGCACAGAGCCATGCCCACCATAGGCTAAAAGTTAAACACGAAAATACTGTACAGCAAGCCAGTCAAAAGAAAAAGGAGGAAACTTACACCAACCTTCTCTTCTCACTTGTCTTCTTCTGTGCATGGTTTTTGTTTCCTTCCCTTCCCCTCCCACTCCCCCCCCCCCCACCTCCTTCCTAGAGATACCTCCAAACTCATGTGTCAAACCAGGACAGCTCCAGCACACACAGGAAGAGGTCCAAAGGTCAGTGAGCACAGGTAGGAGTGAAAGGGGAAACAAAGTACAGGCTGGAGAACACCTGACTGGAAAAATTTCAGGTAGAAGTGAAAGGGGAAACAACATGCAGGCTGGAGAACACCTGACTTAAAAAATATCAGGTAGAAGTCAAAGGGAAAACAACATACAGGCTGGAGAACACCAGACTGGAAGAATCTCTGGAAAGGGCTGGGGAACAGGGGCAGCCCAGGCCTGGTGGGGTCCTGGGACAGTGCTCTGATGGGGAACAGGGCAGTGCTCTGATGGGGAACAGGGGCAGTGCTCTGATGGGGAACAGGGGCAGTGCTCTGATGGGGAACAGGGGCAGAGGTCTGATGGGGAACAGGGGCAGTGGTCTGATGGGGAACAGGGGCAGTGGTCTGATGGGGAACAGGGGCAGTGCTCTGATGGGGAACAGGGGCAGTGGTCTGATGGGGAACAGGGGCAGTGGTCTGATGGGGAACAGGGGCAGAGGTCTGATGGGGAACAGGGGCAGTGGTCTGATGGGGAACAGGGGCAGTGCTCTGATGGGGAACAGGGGCAGTGGTCTGATGGGGGGAACAGGGGCATGATGGGGAACAGGGGCAGTGGTCTGATGGGGAAGAGAGGCAGTGCTCTGATGGGGAAGAGAGGCAGTGCTCTGATGGGGAACAGGGGCAGTGGTCTGATGGGGAACAGGGGCAGTGGTCTGATGGGGAACAGGGGCAGTGCTCTGATGGGGAACAGGGGCAGTGCTCTGATGGGGAAACAGGGGCAGTGCTCTGGGGAAACAGGGACAGTGCTCTGATTAAACAGGGACGGATTAAGCCTGTGTGGTCCTGGGACAGTGCTCTGATGGGGGAACAGAGGCAGTCTCTGATGGGGAACAGGGGCAGTGCTCTGATGGGGAACAGGGGCAGTGCTCTGATGGGGAACAGGGGCAGTGCTCTGATGGGGAACAGGGGCAGTGCTCTGATGGGGAACAGGGGCAGTGGTCTGATGGGGAAGAGAGAGGCAGTGCTCTGATGGGGAACAGGGGCAGTGCTCTGATGGGGAACAGGGGCAGTGCTCTCTGATGGGGAACAGGGGCAGTGCTCTAATGGGGAACAGGGGCAGTGCTCTGATGGGGAACAGGGGCAGTGCTCTGATGGGGAACAGGGGCAGTGCTCTGATGGGGAACAGAGGCAGTGCTCTGATGGAAACAGGGGCAGTGCTCTGATGGGGAACGGGCACTGGCTAGGCCTGGTGGGGTCTGATCCCAGGAGAGTTCTCCAGCCTGCCAATTCGAGCACTGCTTGCTTACTGTGCAAACCAAATTTAACAACAAAAAACCAGTACAGAAAACTGCTTTGTTCTTTGCATGCCCTGTACTTTGATTGGGCTATGAACCCTCCGAATCACTTTGTGCCTCATACCTCTCATTTGTCTGGTGACCCACAAACCCTCTGAATAGCTTGCTTGTTTGTTTGTTTTATACCTCACATATCAATTTGTTTGTTTGTTTTTATACCTCACATATCAATTCGTTTGTTTTATACCTCACATATCAATTCGTTTGTTTGTTTTATACCTCACATATCAATTCGTTTGTTTGTTTTATACCTCACATATCAATTTGTTTGTTTGTTTTATACCTCACATATCAATGCGTTTGTTTGTTTTATACCTCACAAGTCAATTTGTCCAGTAGATCACAAACTTTCAGGTTTGTTCTGAAGTTCATATGTACTTTTCATTCAGCTCGTTTCTAATCCTGTGTATTGCTTTGTACTTTACACATTCCTTTCATCTGGTGTCTTGGTAACTCTCTGTGCTCTGTACTCCTTCAGACATCCTGTTCATCTGTGGGTCAGTGACCCCCTGTATTGCTGTGTACTCCTTGCGCTCAATCTTCAGGTGAATCTGGAACCCTTGTTTGTTTTCTTTCTTCTTAAAGGATAAACAGAAAACCAGAGAGTACCAACGAGAGTTGAAATGAATCTAAAAGAAAGTAATGCGTGTGACAGAAATGTGTGGGTGTGTACCTATGGATATATATATCCGTGACTGTGCTGAAGTGTGTAGACGTGCACTTGCACTGACTGTGCACAGTATATGAATTTCCATGCATCTGCATGCGTGCATAATGCTCCTTCAGTGCACTGAATCATTCAGCAAACACTCCTTGCAATGCCTTCCACAACCTGCGAGTCTGTGAGTCGGTAATGTATCGTCACCTACGCCGACCTTCTCTTCCTAGTTCTCTTCATCTCTGCACCCATTTCTGTTCTCCTTCCACTCCATCCACCACCCCGCTCCCTTCTTCCCTAGACGCTCCACCACCTGCATATCCAACAACACCAACAGCACATGACTCGGAAGGATTTCACAAGGCCAATGCAGACACTGACAGCAGCATAAATATCCAAAGTTGAACTTTCTTCTTCTTCTGCCTCCTCAACACTCCATCTTGTTCTTGAGGCATTAGCTGACTCCAGGTCTAGGAGGATTTCTTCCACAAAACTGTTCACAGAGAAGGGGAGGATGGGGGGGAAGGGGGGGAGGGGGTAAAGGGGAGAGAAAAACAGCCAGCAGCAATGGTTAATGGAAAAGTCATGATGGTTACAAAACAAACAAAACAAGTAAGCAGCACAGTGGGATAAATGGACTGTTTTCAGGCCTACAAGGTGAAACTTTTTTTTTTTTTTTCAAATTGTGAGCCAGGCTTTTCACATTCTAAACTATCCAATACATCATTACATCATTCTGGTTCTGAGCTGTGATGTCCAGCTTGTGAAGATGAGAATTTGATCAGTCTGTGTCTGTCCAGCTCCAAGCACTGTTCAACCAGTGAAATCTTCAATGTAAAGCACATGCCGCACCCTATTTTTATGTGATGTACAGATCTACATTTCCATTTCCTCAGCACTATTCACCAGTGAACTCTTCAATGCAAAGCACATGCTGCACACTATTTCCATGTGCTCTGGTGTATGTACAGTTATATTTCCAATATAGCAGTCATGTAACTGCAAAATGAAGTACTGTATGCACTATGTAACTGCAAAATGAAGTACTGTATACAGTATGAAACTGCAAAATGAAGTACTGTATGCACTATGTAACTGCAAAATGAAGTACTGTATGCACTATGTAACTGCAAAATGAAGCACTGTATGTACTATGTAACTGTAAAATGAAGCACTGTATGCACTATGTAACTGTAAAATGAAGCACTGTATGCACTATGTAACTGTAAAATGAAACACTGTATGCACTATGTAACTGCAAAATGAAGTACTGTATGCACTATGTAACTGTAAAATGAAGTACTGTATGCACTATGTAACTGCAAAATGAAGCACTGTATGTACTATGTAACTGTAAAATGAAGCACTGTATGCACTATGTAACTGTAAAATGAAGCACTGTATGCACTATGTAACTGTAAAATCGGGTGTGGCCCTAACCGGGTGTGGCCCAACCCCCCTAGAGTGTCAGGAGATAAGGGCCGAAAAACACTCGCTTGAAGGGGGCTTCTCTTCTGAGGACTCTCTGCTGCCACGCTCTCCACGAGTTTCTTTCTACTATGCACTATGTAACTGCAAAATGAAGCATTGTATGCGCTAACATCAATGCATGCCCTTTTCATGAATAAAACAGATTTCTTCTGAATAATGGAGTTAACGCTTTATTCCTAGACACCTTGTAGACCTAAATCACAGTTAGTGGGAAATAATGAGCGATCAAAATACATAATAAACAATGAATGCATGTAAAGCACATGCACATTCACACCTTCTCTCTAATGACTTTTTTTGCTCTCTGACATACACACAAACACATTACAATGGCAATATGAAGATCATGAAACATGACCTAAATGATCTCAACTGCTCCCTCAAATCATACATGCCCTAAATACACACACACACAGTTATACATACACACAGAAAATACAACTACAGTGAAAAGCATGTATATAATGTAATGTTTCACAACAGCTGTTCATTTAACATGCATAATCAATCACTGTTCCTCTCACGCTTTCACATTGTCCGCAATGCACTGTACGTTGCGACACCTCTCCCAACTTATCCCTGCTCTCACAATGTATAGGATTCATCACATTGTCCACAATGCTCTACACCTTACAAACACCTCTCCCAACTTATCCCTGCACTGACAATGTGTAGGATTCATCACATTGTTCACAATGCACTACACCTTACAACACCTCTCCCAACTTATCCCTGCTCTCACAATGTGTAGGATTCATCACACTGTCCACAATGCACTATACCTTGTGCCATCTCTCCCAACTTATCCCTGCTCTGACAGTGTATAGGGTTCATCACATGCACACGTATCTCCACAGACTTCTTGCCCTTTCATTTGGTAGCTTTGATATGTCATATATTTCCCCTCTTCTTTATTGCTTACCACAGTAAATTTTCCATCTTATAGCACACACACTCTCTCTCTCTCTCTCTCACACATACACACCAGCAACGACAACAAACAGACACACACACAACAACAACAAACAAACAACAATACACACACACACATGCCTACATGCACAAATGCACGCTCCGAACCACCCACCAATCCATGTGTACACACACACACACACACACACACACACACACACACACACACACTACACACACACACACACACACGCGCGCGCACGCTCAGTCAACCCCCCCCCCCCCCCCCCCCCACACACACACACACACACTTACTTCTTGACGTGGGGCTTGGCCCGGCTGACCAGGTGCTGGACGTGGGAGCGCACAGTGTGGGGGTAGCCCTGACCCGCCTCATGCGTGGTGTGCAACGCCGGGCACATGTTCTCTCCCTCCTTTCCCTCTTCCTCGTTGTCTTCACTGTCATCACCATCATCATCCTGCTCCTTCCTCGTGTCATCCACAGACGGGGAGGTGACATAGCTGTCAGAGATGGGAGGGCTGATGTCACCTTGAAGGAGTACGCCTCTCTGCGAATCTGAACATGTCACAAGGTAAAATGAAGTACAGGACAGAAAGAAAACAGAAAAAGGAAACCCTAACAAACAAACAAACAGAACCCTAACCCTTTGATTCATACTTTTCTAGGAACCATTGTTCCTAGATTCTTATAATACAAGCATTCCCTTCATTCTTGGATTCAGAGAAAAAAGGAAGAAGCGCAAAGTGAGAACTGCCACGTGTGCATTAGCAAACCGGCCAGAATAGAGCGGCGACCACTTTCCCAGGCTGTAGGGGCCATCTGGCATCCATTCCATTCATAAACACTGCCCCACAAGCGACCCGGTCAGGGAGAAATGACATGTACCCATAACGTGACTCCCACAAAGTTCAAAGCCCTTACTGTGAGAACCGATTTTCCAGGCTGCAGGTAGGAAGGGAAGGATTTCTGCAAACCGGAAAACCAGGTTGTAGGGATGAAAGAGATAAGCAGCTCTGCTTGGACAGTTTGTGGATCAATTGATGTGAGAGTGGGCCATGGGAGCCCAAATAACCATTCTTATTTACCTCTGATTCTTTACATCTCTGCAACTCATTCTCTTTGCATCACAGTCAACAAACATACTTACCCCCACTGTGTGGTCAATGTGCCCACACATTCACACACACACACACACACACAAACTGAATCATTACAACTCAGAAAGCTGTGCACACACAACACAACTCAGAAAGCTGTGCACACACTACACAACTCAGAAAGCCACGCACACTCTACACAACTCAGAAAGCCACGCACACACTACACAACTCAGAAAGCCACGCACACACTACACAACTCAAAAAAACCGTGCACACACTACACAACTCAGAAAGATGTGCACACACTACACAACTCAGAAAGATGTGCACACTACACAACTCAGAAAACCACGCACACACTACCAGTGCCCTTACATTGAATCATTACAACTCAGAAAGATGTGCACACACTACACAACTCAGAAAGCTGTGCACACACTATACAACTCAGAAAGCCACGCACACACTACCAGTGCCCTTACACTGAATCATTACAACTCAGAAAGCTGTGCACACACTACACAATTCAGAAAGCTGTGCACACACTACACAACTCAGAAGTTGTGCACACACTACCAGTACCCTTACAATGAGTCATTACAACTCAGAAAGCTGTGCACACACTACACACTCAGAAAGCTGTGCACACACTACACACAACTCAGAAAGCCACGCACACACTACCAGTGCCCTTACAATGAATCATTACAACTCAGAAAGCTGTGCACACACTACACAACTCAGAAAGCCGTGCACACACTACACAAACTCAGCAAGATGTGCACACACTACACAACTCAGAAAGCCACGCACACACTACAACTCAGAAAGCTGTGCACGCTACACAACTCAGAAAGCTGTGCACACACTACACAACTCAGAAAGCCACGCACACACTACCAGTGCCCTTAACACTGAATCATGACAACTCAGAAGCCGTGCACACACTACCTGTGCCCTTAACACTGAATCATAACAACTCAGAAAGCCGTGCACACACTAGCAGTGCCCTTAACACTGAATCATGACAACTCAGAAAGCCGTGCGCACATACCAGTGCCCTTAACACTGAACCACGACAACTCAGAAAGCCGTGCACACACTACCAGTGCCCTTACAGCAGCTTCAGATTTTAGTGACATTTAGTCACTTTGAGATCAAGAATGCTCCAGGAACTTATGAAATAACAAAAATGACCACAGCCGTCAGAAATAAACATGACCAACACAACAACAGTCAAATGTCCAGCAAACTGCATCCACACACAGATTTTCACACAAGATTTGATGTGGTCTAGAGGTTTGGGGATTTCTTTTTCAAAAGTATTCAAATTTCAAAACTGATCAAGCTCCTGTTTGAAATTTGATTTAAACCTCAAGGAAAAAAGAGAATGAGAAAAATCTTATTCCATAATCAATGTAGAAGGGGAACAAGACAAGAAAAAGGCATTCACATTCATGCACTTGACACAACACAAACATATACACAAAGACATAAAACCATGGAGAAGCACATCAACACTCCTACACACCTTGGGCACAGATACAGACAGGTTGCCAATGGACATACACACCTTGGGCACAGATACAGACAGGTTGCCAACAGACATACACACCTGGGGCACAGATACAGACAGGTTGCCAATGGACATACGCACCTTGGGCACTGACACAGACAGGTTGCCAATGGACATACGCACCTTGGACACAGATACAGACAGGTTGCCAACGGACATACGCACCTTGGACACTGACACAGACAGGTTGCCAATGGACACACGCACCTTGAGCACAGATACAGACAGGTTGCCAATGGACATACACACCTTGGGCACAGATACAGACAGGTTGCCAATGGACATACGCACCTTGGGCACAGATACAGACAGGTAAACCCATGGAGAAGCAACCCAACACTCCTACCCACCTTGGGCACTGACACAGACAGGTTGCCAATGGACAGGGACAGTGGGAGAAGATGGGCTTCAGTGGTGAAGATGAAGTCATCGATGTCCAATACCATGTCCTCCTTCTCCGCAAACAACAGGTACAGGTATTTGAACGTCTCCGCCAGAACGTAGGAGTCCATTCTGTCAACACAACAATGATCTTTGAAACAACCAATTTTGCTTCAATGCTCTTCTCTCTCATAAAAGTTGGGGATTCCTGACAATATGGCAAAGTTTCCACACAGAGAAAATGCTCTTCTCTCTCATAAAAGTTCTGGGGATTCCTGATAAAATTGCAAAGTTCCACACTGAGGCAATGCTCTTCTCTCATAAAAGTTCTGGGGATTCCTGACAATATGGCAAAGTTCCACACAGTGGCTATGCTCTTCTCTCTCATAAAAGTTCTGGGGATTCCTGATAAAATTGCAAAGTTCCACACACAGTAGGAAACAGGGCGTTTGTTTGGACAGGCAAGTATGGGCAAAATATATTCTCTCCATAGGTTGTGAATTAACAAAAAATATAGAAAAACATCCCAAACAAAACACTGCTCAGTATAACTATGATAATAATAAATTGGGAGGGGGTGGAGGGGGGAGCATTTGGTGATGTTATATTGAAAAAAGGAGGGATTCCTGCCAAAAGCGGCAGATTTAACCCTTTCACTGCCATAGTAATCGTACAGCTATTGTTTTCAGAATGCCACAGTCACCACTTAGCACCAGGAGCATGCTGTGATTCACGTTTTGTTTGCATGGCTTTTTACTTAGGTTTCCTCTCATATTTGAATAGCATATGGAAGAAAATTGAGTTAGATGGGGTTAGATGGCAGTGAAAGGGTTCATGTCTTGTTTTTTCTGTATAACACTGTTAAGAACCACATCATTCTTTGATTCTTTCACATCAACATTGAAGCCTTCTCCTACAGGACTGAAAAAATTCTTTCTCTAGGGATCAGCTTCCAGCTTTCTTTCTTTCTTCCCAATATTATCCACTTAAGACCAACTAGTAACCTTTCCTCTGAGTCAGAAACATTCACTGACACAAAGAATCAAGATGAATTTATGAATTTTATGTATTTATATATATATATATATATATTTTTTTTTAAAAATAAGGTATTAAAAGGAAGTTTTAAAACTACAATATTGTTTCGAGGCTTCAGGATCCTGAAGAGAGCAAGCGCTCGAAACAATATTGTAGTTTTAAAACTTCCTTTTAATACCTTATTTTAAACAGATGTTGCTCCCCAAGGGGTTGAACACCTTTGAATTTTATTAGGCTTTTTAACACAGTATATATATATATATATATATATATATATATATATATATATGAGAGGTGAATAGGTTGCAGTGATGTCTACTGGTGTCAAGTGCCAGAGTCAATTCATGAATTCACCCTCCCCTCCCTCATCCAACATGCAGAACTCACTGATCCTCGTGGGCACCGGTCTTGACGTTTTTAATGGCCGCCAGCCCACAATCTACGCGCGCATGGGCTTGCAGGTTGTCAAGCACCTTCTTCCCCACCTCCAGGTAGTAGTTGTCTCCTGTTGCCTGCACACACACACACACACACACACACACACACACACACACACACACACACACACATACACATACACACACACACACATATGAAATGAAAGGTAGATGGGTTTCTCCTGTTGCGTGCAGTATGGCCAGGCAGATAGATGTTGTCAGTGACATGGAACAACAGTGAAACAGTGTCACTAAACTAGCACTTTCTCCCCAGCCTCCAGGTAGTAGTTGTCTCCTGTAAGGCAGGTAGGTGTCGTCAGTGACATGGAAAAAACTCTATAACATATGCACAGAACTTATCGAACAATCACTCTCTAACATATGCATATGCACAGAACTTATCGAACAATCATAACTGAATTGCTGAAGCACATGACATTTCGAAGCTGGTGAAAACTGGGCCATACTGACCGTGAGGCCACTTGCCCCTCTGAGATTCAACACAGGCCGGGCCCACTGCAGGGAGATCTATTGTTCAGTGATCTGAACAACCCACTGGACATTCATATACACCAGTGAATACTGCAGTTTTTCCCTAACAAAAGATGGAATTTTGTTTGCGTGTATCAGATAAAGACATTAATGCAAATATTCATACTCAATGTCAAACAACAAAGAGAATACCTCAATTTTACCTCAGAGATTGTGACAAAGACCTGTTTGCTCCAAACTGACGAGCTCTGACTATCACATCAGTGAGCTTTGAGTGTGAGGGATTTTGCATTCACTTGCAATGTAACTAGCATGACTGTCACATCAGTGAGTTTGTTTTGTACCAAGCAATGACTGTCACATCAGTGAGTTTTGATTTGTAACAAACAATGACTGTCACAACAACTGATGGCAGTACAATGACTAGTGGTTCTACATCTTTCAATGACTGTCACACATCAACTGATGGCAGTCCTATAACTAGTGGTTCTTCATCTTTCAACGACTGTCACATCAATACAATGACTAGTGGTTCTTCATCTTTCAACGACTGTCACATCAATACAATGACTAGTGGTTCTTCATCTTTCAACGACTGTCACATCAATACAATGACTAGCGGTTCTTCATCTTTCAATGACTGTCACATCAATACAATGACTTGTGGTTCTTTTTCTTTCAATGACTGTCACATCAACTGATGGCAGTACAATGACTAGTGGTTCTTTGTCTTTCAATGACTGTCACATCAATACAATGACTAGTGGTTCTTCATCTTTCAATGACTGTCACATCAATACAATGACTAGTGGTTCTTTGTCTTTCAGTGACTGTCACATCAACTGATGGCAGTCCTATAACTAGTGGTTCTTTGTCTT
Organism: Conus betulinus; assembly: GCA_016801955.1. Lineage (NCBI taxonomy): Eukaryota > Metazoa > Mollusca > Gastropoda > Neogastropoda > Conidae > Conus > Conus betulinus. The sequence goes on from JADBJO010008734.1 coordinate 79,414, forward strand.
TCAATGACTGTCACATGAATACAATGACTAGTGGTTCTTTGTCTTTCAATGACTGTCACATCAACTGATGGCAGTACAATGACTAGTGGTTCTTCATCTTTCAATGACTGTCACATCAATACAATGACTAGTGGTTCTTCATCTTTCAATGACTGTCACATCAATACAATGACTAGTGGTTCTTTGTCTTTCAATACTGTCACATCAACTGATGGCAGTCCTATAACCAGTTGTTCTTCGTCTTTCAGATTGACTGTGCCCTCACCCCAAGCAAAGAATGGTGGCTGGAGGTCGTCAGGGTCACTGGACGAACAGTCACTGAACCGTCTCTTGGTTCAACTGGATCTAGGTATCCCATGGTCAAAGTATCCAAATGGGTGAGCCCAATACAAAGTTGTTTCTAATGGCTGTAATACCTCCTTTCTCACCATTTCAAACATGACTTCATGTATAATCTATTCATCCTAAAAAAAAACAAAAAAAAAAAACTATCACACAAACACTCTATTTCATGTATCAAATACCATAAAAGATCACAATGACTTGAGTAGGTATTTACCTTATAGAGAAAGTAGGTGGACTCAATAAATTCAGGTCGCAATGGATGGTGGCCCCAGTGTACACGGAAATCTGTTGTGAATGCCTGAAAATGTAACGCACTACACAGGTCACTTTAGTGATATGCTTATGAACAGTAATATATATGAAAATGTAACACAGTACATAGGTCACTTCAGTGGCACGTTTATAAACAGTAAATATATGAAAATGCAACACACTACACAGGTCATTTTAGTGACATGTTTATGAACAGTAAATATATGAAAATGTAACACACTATACAAGTCAATTTAGCAATGGTTTATCAACAGTAAATATATGAAAATGTAACACTACATACTACTCAGGTCATTTTACACAGTCTATCATTGGTAAATATCTGAAGGTGTAAAACAGTACAAAGGTTACTCTGGCTACAGTTTATCAACAGCAAACTTGAAAATGTTGCACACAACAGAAGTCAGTGAAAATACAGTTTCTCTTATATAAATACCTGTAAATTTCACACAACAAAGGTCATTTTAGTGGCAATTTCACAATGGTACAAGCCTAAAAATGACTCACACTACCAAGATTATCCTAACTAAACTTTTTCAATAGTAAACATCTGAAATGTTGCACACTACACAGGCCATTTCAGCTACCAACGATTAATGGTGAACATCTGAAAACGTCCCTCAGACAATGCAACAAAGGCTATTTCAGCCACAATGTATTAATGGTGAACATCTGAAAATGTCCCTCAGACAATGCAACAAAGGCTATTTCAGCCACAATGTATCAATGGTGAACATCTGAAAATGTCCCTCAGACAATGCAACAAAGGCTATTTCAGCCACAATGTATCAATGGTGGACATCTGAAAATGTCCCTCAGACAATGCAACAAAGGCTATTTCAGCCACAATGTATCAATGGTGAACATCTGAAAACGTCCCTCAGACAATGCAACAAAGGCTATTTCAGCCACAATGTATCAATGGTGGACATCTGAAAATGTCCCTCAGACAATGCAACAAAGGCTATTTCAGCCACAATGTATCAATGGTGAACATCTGAAAACGTCCCTCAGACAATGCAACAAAAGGCTATTTCAGCCACAATGTATCAATGGTGAACATCTGAAAATGTCCCCTCAGACAATGCAACAAAGGTTATTTCAGCCACAATGTATCAATGGTGAACATCTGAAAATGTCCCTCAGACAATGCAACAAAGGCTATTTCAGCCACAATGTATCAATGGTGAACATCTGAAAACACGACACTACAGACTGACGGTAAGCCCTTAAAACATCATATTTTACAATGTTTGTTCTGATCACAGATCATCAAAGGTGAAAGAATGGACATTCCCAGACTATACAGGTCGTTTCAGCTAGTTTCCCGGTCCACAAGAAAATGCAGCTCTCTACAAAGTTCATTTAATACCAGTAAACACTAGCAAATAATTCTGAAGACAAGATACAAACTATTAAACAGTCATCATTATGATGATATCTTATTTGACAGTTTATAGTCTACTATTCATATAACTGACAGTTTCTTGAATATGACTCTCAACTATCATACTTGGGGAAAAAAAAGACCAACACGTTTTCCCTCTCTTTAGAACAGAAAAATGTATTGTTTTTTTTTCCCCCATCCAGAAGTTTTGAATCTGGAATGTTTATGCACTAGCATCTCAATGACTTTTTGAATGCTGCCTTCAAACGATACCAGACACTCGATATAACACGCAGATAAAATCAGCTTGCTGTATTCTTGATCAGCATTTTACATACCTCTGGGATAAAGTCAGCTTGCTGTGTTCTACATCAGCACTATACATACCTCTGGGATAAAGTCAGCTTGCTGTGTTCTACATCAGCACTATATATATCTCTGGGATAAAGTCAGCTTGCTGGGTTCTCGATCAGCATTATACATACCTCTGGGATAAAGTCAGCTTGCTGTGTTCTAGATCAGTACTGTGCATACCTCTGGGATAAAGTTGTGTCTCTGCAACACCTGGTACAGCATCTCATGTGTCTCTATGGCCGGCACCAAGTCCCCTTTCAACACCTGAAGCAAGAGCAGCACCAGTATCTCAATGTTTTTTTCTCGCTGTTGTTGTGCATTTTCTTCAATACAAAAACAGCCTTACTCTCTCTGAGCATGAGATTTTTCTCTCTCTGCGTGTGTGCGTGCCTGTGTGCATGCGTGCATGCGTGTGTGTGTGTGTGTGTGTGTGTGTGTGTGTGTGTGTGACAGTGTGTGTGTGTGTGTGTGTGTGTGTGTGTGTGTGTGTGTGTGTGTGAGACAGAATGTGTGTGTGTGTGTGTGTGTGTGTGTGTGTGTGTGTGTGTGTGTGTGTGTGTGTGTGTGTGTGTGTGTGTGTGTGTGTGTGACAGAAAGTGTGTGTGTGTGTGTGTGTGTGTGTGTGTGTGTGTGTGTGTGTGTGTGTGTGTGTGTGTGTGTGTGTGTGACAGAGTGTGTGTGTGTGTGTGTGTGTGTGTGTGTGTGTGTGTGTGTGACAGATGTGTGTGTGTGTGTGTGTGTGTGTGTGTGTGTGTGTGTGTGTGTGTGTGTGTGTGTGTGCGCGCACGTGTGTGTATGAGTGTGTATGATTTCTAAGAGAGATCACTTTTTTTTGATAAGTAACATTTTCTTTGCTGCTCAAGTTGTCTTCTCCTTTGAAAGCCTGGGGCGTAAACATAATGACCATTCTAAAGCCGGGAGATTCCAATGTCATTGTTTAACACACAACTGACAGCAAAAACAAGTCACAGCCCAGACCCATCAAGCCAGACCCACACAGCCCAGACCCACCAAGCCCAGACCCATGCAGCCAAGACCCATCAAGCCTAGACCTACACAGCCCAGACCCATCCAGCCCAGACCCATGAAGCCCAGACCTACACAGCCCAGACCCACAACACCCAGACCACACAGCCCAGACCCACAACGCCCAGACCCACACAGCCCAGACCCCAGCCCACCCACACAGCCCAGACCCACAACACCCAGACCACACAGCCCAGACCCACCAACACCCAGACCCACCCAGCCCAGACCCATCAAGCCCAGACCCACACAGCCCCAGACCCACACAGCCCAGACCCACACAGCCCAGACCCACACAGCCCAGACCCACATAGCCCAGACCACACACAGCCCAGACCCACACAGCCCAGACCCACCGAACCCAGACCCACCAAACCCAGACCCACACAGCCCAGCGATGTCAGACGCACCTGCAGTCCTGGCCAGAAGGCCAGCAAGGCATCCATGAAGTTGCGGGAGATGGAATTGGGTTTGTGCATGTGCACATCCATGAGTAGTGGCCCCTGGCTAACGTAGCGCATCACTGCATTGTAATGCTGCAACACACCACATGCTGGTATAAGACTGCATCCTCTGGACTGTCACATCACATGCCTTTCTATCCCCACATCGCAACACTGTCACAACACACACTTCACAATCAACGCCCTCAATGGTTGTCCTGCATTGTACCTGTCAGTTACTGCAATGCAACACATTGTACACTTGTCAATCATCGCGTCACTATCTTTCACTGCATTAACTTCTCTGCATCATAATGCTGTTACAAAATATATTTAACATCCACAATACTGTTACAAAATACATTTAGCAGCCACTACATCATAAACCTGCCACAATGAATACCTGCCAATTGCATCATCATAATACCATTACAACAAGCACCTGTCTGTCACCGCAATGTAATGGTGTCACAATGCATACCTGTCAATCATCACATTGTACGCTTCATAACACAAAGTTGCCTTTTATACAACTGACTGTCTCACATGAATGCATCTCAGTGACCATACATGCACCTACCTGTCTTTGTTGACTGTTTTGACTGATGTAACACTTCAGTGACACAATGGTCACATTCTCTTGAAGCTCCCACAAACTTCAAAAGACACAAAATGTAATCTACAGAGTATCATTTATTTTTCTTCACAATGCTGTAAGATAATTGTACTTAGCTGTTGCTCAGTCATTTGTCTGTCTTCAGTTGCTCTGTCATTTATCTGTCCCCAGTTGCTCAGTCATTTATCTGTCTTCTGTTGCTCAGTCATTTATCTGTTTTCTGTTGCTCAGTCATTTATCTGTCTTCTGTTGCTCAGTCATTTATCTGTCTTTTGTTGCTCAGTCATTTATCTGTCTTCTCTGCTGCTCAGTCATTTGTCTATCTTCAGTTGCTCAGACCATTCGTCTGTCTTCTATTGCTCAGTCATTTATCTGTCTTCTGTTGCTCAGTCATTTGTCTTCTGCTGCTCAGTCATTTATCTGTCTTCTGCTGCTCAGTCATTTGTCTGTCTTCTGTTGCTCAGTCATTTGTCTTCTGTTGCTCAGTCATTTATCTGTCTTCTGTTGCTCAGTCATTTATCTGTCTTAATCTTTAACATGTGAACCTTTACCCTCCATTTACAATCAACTGAATTTGTTGAAATTTCAAATCTTGATATTTTTCAACACAAAAGCATTCACCAAGCAAGCAATGCCCCAAACGCATACAAACCTCACACACAAAGTGCACTCAGTTCCCAAACTGACCTTGTTAAAGCGGTCAAGGTAGTTGTCATCCCCCAGCAGAATGTAGGCCTTCAAGACATATTCATAGTATGAGTCGATGCCAGCACCTACACCACTCTCTGTCAAACAGAAAAAAACATTCTGCTTTAGGGATTCACACTACTGACCACACACTACAGAAAAAAACATCTGCTTTAGAGATTCACACACACTACTGACCAAACACTACAGAAAAAACATTCTGCTTTAGAGATTCACACACTACTGACCAAACACTACAGAAAAAACATTCTGCTTTAGAGATTCACACACTACTAACCAAACACTACAGAAAAAACATTCTGCTTTAGAGATTCACACACTACTGACACATTCACATGCCCACCAAACACTACAGAAAAAACATTCTGCTTTAGAGATTCACACACAACTGACACATTCACATGCCCACCAAACACTACATAAAAACATTCTGCTTTAGAGATTCACACACTACGGACACATTCACATGCCCACCAAACATACAGTAAAAACATTCTGCTTTAGAGATTCACACTCTATTGATACATCCACATGCTGACCAAACAACTACAAAGATGATGATGATTCTTCTGAATTGCAGTCAGAATTACTGACCAGTGTTATACCTGCTGAATTTACAAACGCAGCAGCAAGGGAAAAAGACTAAATCACTGTTGCTCTCTACATGCCTTTGACTTCTAGTGACTGTCCTCCATGCAAACATTCATATCACCAACAGGCTGATATATACCATTTATATCACCAACAGGCTGATATACACCATTTATACCACCAACAGGCTGATATACACCATTTATATCACCAACAGGCTGATATACACCATTTATATCACCGACAGGCTGATATACACCATTTACATCACCGACAGGCTGATATACACATTTATATCACCAACAGGCTGATGCACCATTTATATCACCAACAGGCTGATATACACCATTTATACCACCAACAGGCTGATATACACCATTTATATCACTAACAGGCTTATATACACCATTTATATCACCAACAGGCTGATATACACCATTTATATCACCAACAGGCTGATATACACCATTTATATCACTAACAGGCTGATATACACCATTTATATCACAAACAGCTGATACACCATTTATAACACCAACAAGCTGATATACACCATTTATGTCACCAACAGGCTGATATACACCATTTATATCACCAACAGGCTGATACACCATTTATATCACCGACAGGCTGATATACACCATTTTATATCACCACCAGGCTGATACACCATTTATATCACCACCAGGCTGATACACCGTTTATATCACCACCAGGCTGATGCACCATTTATATCACCACCAGGCTGATGCACCATTTATGTCACCAACAGGCTGATATACACCATTTATATCACCAACAGGCTGATATACACCATTTATATCACCAACAGGCTGATATACACCATTTATATCACCAACAGGCTGATACACCATTTATATCCACCAACAGGCTGATACACCATTTATGTCACCAACAGGCTGATATACACCATTTACATCACCAACAGGCTGATGCACCATTTATATCACCGACAGGCTGATACACCATTTACATCACCACCAGGCTGATGCACCATTTATATCACCAACAGGCTGATGCACACCATTTATATCACCACCAGGCTGATGCACCATTTATATCACCAACAGGCTGATATACACCATTTATGTCACCAACAGGCTGATACACCATTCATATCACCAACAGGCTGATACACCATTTATATCACCAACAGGCTGATACACCATCACCAACAGGCTGATACACCATTTATGTCACCAACAGGCTGATACACCATTTATATCACCAACAGGCTGATACACCATTTATGTCACCAACAGGCTGATATACACCATTTATACCACCAACAGGCTGATATACACCATTTATATCACCAACAGGCTGATACACCATTTATATCACCACCATTCTGATATACACCATTTATATCACCAACAGGCTGATACAATTACATGCATGAGGTCATATCAGGCAGTTACATAGGTAAGAACATCTTATTTTCAGGTCAAAGGTTAACAAATCCATCCAGTCAACCATACTGTGTGAAGGACCTACCTCTGCGTATCCAGTCTCCATTGTGGATGTTGATGATGAGTCCCATCAGATCGCTGGTGCGGTGTCGCTGTTGCCATAAGTAGTCCATAGCCTTCCGCGCCTTCTCCTGCACACAGCACATCCACATCAGGCTTCCTGGACTGTCCCTGATGTCTTTTCCATGCGTTTGATGTTCTTCCCTAAATGTGCTGCACCGGCCCAAGAGCTTACAGACACTTTTCATCTAGTTTATAAATCCTACAATCAACCTAGTAATGCTTGGCAATCTTCATAGTTTTTTGGCCCAGGTGGCACACAATTCATCTGGTTCATAAATTCTAGCATCAACCTAGCAATGCTTGGCAATCTTCATAGTTTTTTGTTCCCCACACACATCCCCCAGACTCCTCCTGACTCCTTACTGTTGTGGACATTCTCTGTGCCATCTCCAAGGAGCCTGCCATTACCTTTTACGTTCCATGAGATTAAAAGTCGTGGAAATCTGCTTGATCATCTTTTCCTTAACCCTCCAGCATTTGCATATGTTATGGGCAAACTCTTCTAATTATCAAAAAAGAAGTAATACTCTTTATGCAAACAAAGTGCTGTAGTTATGTACACACTGATTCTTTCACTGATATACCCTGGTTTTGTGCCAGAAGCTTCATTCACAATGGGTTTGTAAATGCCAGAGCTTAAAGTGTGATGGAAACATGCAGCACTGAGGGACAGGCAGTGGGCTGCAATGGGTATACATCAACATCAGGGATTCCCCAGTTGGTGTAAACATGTAAGCAGGCCAGGCAGCTTAAGTCCAAAGCCTTTCAAGTGATACCTGGCACCTGCTTTCACCATCACCATCTGGGCCTCTGTTGGCCGCTGACACTGTGCCTTTTTTAGATCATTCCATCTGTCTCTTTACCTCTCTGTTGATTTCTTCTTTGAAGAGATTGGTATGTACTTGTCTGCCTGTCAAACTCATTTTAAGAGATGTCTGTCACCATCAACTCTACACTGACTGGGACGGTCAATCATCACTCTGCTATACCCCCATACATTTTAAGAGCTGTTTGTCACTATCAACTCTACACTGACTGGGATGGTCAATCATCACTCTGCTATACCCCCATACATTATATGAGATGTTTGTCAGCCATCAACTCTACACTGACTGGGATGGTCAATCATCACTCTCCTATACCCTCATACATTTTCAACACACACACAAAAAAAAACAAACCAAGAACAGTATAATCAAAAACACATGTCCAACTGGATACCTGACAATATTGGAATCAAGAGCAGATATGAAAACACAGTTTCAGCATTATGAACATGGCGTTAAAGTATATTTACAGAGTTCAATTCCCCCTATGAATAAAAAGCCCTGAAGAATACCAACACACTTGGTGTTTTTACTGTTTATCAACAGGCAAAGATTGATCAGCCCCACCACAGGACCGTTCATGACAAAGACATTGACAACACTCTTCATACAGACATATCATTGACTTAATCTGCCCGATTCCTGGAAGTGATCTAAAAATTAAAAAAACAAAACAAAAAGAATATGACACCAATGTTCCTCATTATGCCCTTGAATACAACAACTCTAAAACGGCCACCAGTAAAACATGCGAAAACTCCCACAGCTCAATGGCTTAGTGGCCCTCAACTGTACAAGAACTCTACAAGGTCACTGTCAATCAGCACAGCACAGGATGGGGCACAGCATTGTAACACTGTGGCTGGGGCACAGCATTGTAACACTGTGGTTGGGGCACAGCATTGTAACATTGTGGCTGGGACACAGCATTGTAACATTGTGGTTGGGGCACAGCATTGTAACATTGTGGCTGGGGCACAGCATTGTAACACTGTGGTTGGGGCACAGCATTGTAACATTGTGGCTGGGGCACAGCATTGTAAACATTGTGGCTGTACACAGCATTGTAACACTGTGGTTGGGGCACAGCATTGTAACGATGTGGCTGGGGCACAGCATTGTAACATTGTGGTTGGGGCACAGCATTGTAACATTGTGGCTGGGGCACAGCATTGTAACATTGTGGCTGGGGCACAGCATTGTAACACTGTGGCTGGTGCACAGCATTGTAACATTGTGGCTGGTGCACAGCATTGTAACACTGTGGCTGGGGCACAACACAGTAACACTGTGGCTGGGGCACAGCACTGTAACATTGTGGCTAGGGCACAGCACTGTAACATTGTGGCTGGGGCACAGCACTGTAACATTGTGGCTGGGGCACAGCCTTGTAACACTGTGGCTGGGGCACAGCCTTGTAACACTGTGGCTGGGGCACAGCACTGTAACACTGTGGTTGGGGCACAGCACTGTAACACTGTGGCTGGGGCACAGCACTGTAACATTGTGGCTGGGGCACAGCCTTGTAACATTGTGGCTGGGGCACAGCACTGTAACATTGTGGCTGGGGCACAGCACTGTAACATTGTGGCTGGGGCACAGCCTTGTAACACTGTGGCTGGGGCTGGGGCACAGCACTGTAACATTGTGGCTGGGGCACAGCCTTGTAACACTGTGGCTGGGGCACAGCACTGTAACATTGTGGCTGGGGCACAGCACTGTAACATTGTGGCTGGGGCACATCATTGTAACATTGTGGCTGGGACATAGCATTGCAACACTGTGGCTGGGACACAGCATTGTAACATTGTGGCTGGGGCACAGCATTGTAACACTGTGGCTGGGGCACAGCACTGTAACATTGTGGCTGGGGCACAGCACTGTAACACTGTGGCTGGGGCATAGCACTGTAACATTGTGGCTGGGGCACAGCACTGTGGAAGGCAGTGAGTCAGGTACCCATTCACTGCTGGGTGGATAGAGAGGCTTTTCACACCAAAACAATTATCCCTGAACCATTGAAACGTATGACCATTACACCTGCAACAAAACGTTCTGACTATGGGCATCTGACACACACATACAGACAAACTCACTATGGACAAAACACCTCCATACAGGGAGCGAGGGCAGGGCAGTGACAATGAACTCTGACCTCATACACAGACATGCAGGGAGTGAGGGCAGTGACATGAACTCTGACCTCATACACAGACATACAGGGAGTGAGGGCAGTGACAATGAACTCTGACCTCATACACAGACATACAGGGAGTGAGGGCAGTGACATGAACTCTGACCTCATACACAGACATACAGGGAGTGAGGGCAGTGACAATGAACTCTGACCTCATACACAGACATACAGGGAGTGAGGGCAGTGACATGAACTCTGACCTCATACACAGACATACAGGGAGCGAGGGCAGTGACCATGAACTCTGACCTCATACACAGACATACAGGGGAGCGAGGGCAGTGACAATGAACTCTGACCTCATACACAGACATACAGGGAGTGAGGGCAGTGACCATGAACTCTGACCTCATACACAGACATACAGGGAGTGAGGGCAGTGACCATGAACTCTGACCTCATACACAGACATACAGGGAGAGAGGGCAGTGACAATGAACTCTGACCTCATACACAGACATACAGGGAGTGAGGGCAGTGACCATGAACTCTGACCTCATACACAGACATACAGGGAGTGAGGGCAGTGACCATGAACTCTGACCTCATACACAGACATACAGGGAGAGAGGGCAGTGACCATGAACTCTGACCTCATACACAGACATACAGGGAGCGAGGGCAGTGACCATGAACTCTGATCTCATACACAGACATAAGGGGCGGGAGCGAGGGCAGTGACCATGAACTCTGACCTCATACACAGACATACAGGGAGTGAGGGCAGTGACAATGAACTCTGACCTCATACACAGACAGGCCGGTCAGACGACTGAGGGCAGCAAACTCCAGAATCATGGATCCTGCACAGGCTGTGCAGGTGTCCCGGTAGGAACTGGTGATCTGAGGGATGATGCCGTGCTTCAGGTTGATCTGAAACCACAACCCTTGGATCAGGTGTAACAGCAGATCTACAGACATCTGACAGTGTCTGAAGATGGTAACGAGTTGTATCAACTGAACTGATGTACAGACATCTGACAGTGTCTGAAGATGGTAACGAGTTGTATCAACTGATGTACAGACATCTGACAGTGTGTGAAGATGGTAACGAGTTGTATCAACTGATGTACAGACATCTGACAGTGTGTGAAGGTGGTAATGAGCTGTATCAGCTGATGTACAGACATCTGACAGTGTCAGACAATGGTGATGATATCTTGATATCTGCCAGACAGTCAGTGAGAAAGAGAGCAAGTGAGAGACAGAAAGGGACAGAAGCGTAATGGATGGGGGTGGTGACAGAGAGAGATAGAGAGGAAGGGAGAGTCAGGACAGCGAGAGAGAGAGAGCGAGAGAGAGAGAGAGAGAGAGAGAGACAGACAGACAGACAGACAGACAGACAGACAGACAGACAAAGACAGACAGAGACAGACAGAGATAGACAGAGACTGATGGACAAATGGACAGACACTAACAGACAGAGATAGAAAGACAGAGGGAGGGAGGAAGGGAGAGGAGAATGGCCGACAGAAATAGGGAGAGGCTGAGACACAGTTAAGAGGGATGGATGAAGAAGGAGTGAGAAGCCGAGAGCAAAAGGAGAAAGCGAAGATGAGGGAAGGGCATGAGAGGGAGGGAGGGAGACAGAGAGAGATGGAGGGAGAGAGGGAGGGATAGAAAAGGAGGGAGGGATGGGGAGAGGGGGAGGAAGGGAAGGAGGGAGATAAGACAGAGACAGAAAGAAAGAGAGCAAAAGACATTTACCCACGTAAACTTTCTTTGTCACATGTCAAAAGGCTAGAATTCCTTCCAATGATTCAAGCCTAAGCAATTCTATTTTCCTTTACGTCACACTGAATACAAACTTTAAGACAAACTGAACAAGATCAAGCACTGAAACTAAGCATCATGGCATAATGGCCTTGCTCCTCAACTCTATCTTCACCAGGGCCTCTGATTTCCACTATGGTGGTGACTGTGAAAGCACCCTACTTCAGCTGAATGAGTGGCATCCACACCAAGACACTTGGCGCTCAAACAGCGTTCACACAACTAAACATGGCATCCAGAGAATGGTCTGGCAAGAGCCTGGATCAGTGCATGGATAGAGTGTTCACGACAACTTGAAAACATTACACAGCCCACCCCCATCCCCACCCCCTTCCACAAGGTAACTTCTACATCTTAAAAAATTACAAAGTAAAATTTCACTTTCCAGTCATTCCGGACATGTTGTTTCATCTCTGAGGGATGAGAGTGCCAGAAGTTTAGCCCTGTCTAACATGCACTTGTGTGTTTATGAAT
>JADBJO010008735.1:0-27500 GCA_016801955.1 Conus betulinus
ACCCACCCACCATCGAGTCCAACTTAGGGGCCAGGGCCAAGAAACTCTTGTCTTGGACCCCTTCCAGGTTTCAGGAGGGATATACAACAAAGCAGCGCCAACTTACCCTATCCCCCCCGATTATGCCCAGCTCCCGGGAACAGAGAACTGAGCACTGCAGGGGTTACCTTGGCCAGCTGGGGGGGCTGCCCGTTTTGACCTAACCCCATGCAGGGAAGCCGGTTGACACACACAGGCCCATGTGTGCCTCCTGTCTAGGAGAGGTCCGAGCCAAAGTAATGTGTTGAGGGCGCTGGCCCTCTCAATCACCAGGATCTCATCCCCCTCCGTCACAGGTCGCACCGCACGGCAAACGCGGCGGATCTTAAGAAGACCACAGAGAGAAAAAGGAGTGTGGGAAAGAAGACTTGAGGGGAGACGAAGATAGAAAAGAGCCAAATAAGAAAGGCAGAAAACAAGAAAAGGAGAAAGGCGGGTTACTATTAGTCAGGATCCTCACCCTTAGCCTGTCTGACATGGGAAGCCCTACCAGGGGCATCAACTCCTTACCACGTTGCGCTTAGGCCAGACAGCATCTTCAACTTTTCAGGCCTAGAAGCATTTGAAAAAAAACTAGCCTATCTTCACAACATCCTCCAGGGCCTGGATGGAGTGCTGTGCCATATGGATGAACATTCTTGTCTTTGGCAAAGATAAGCGCGGACCATGACCTCAAGCTCAAGAACGTCCTTGACAAGCTGTTACAGGCCGGCCTCACGATGAACTCTGACAAATTCGAGTTTGGCAAAACAACGCTCGAATACCTAGGCCAGGTGATCGACGCAGAGGGCGTGAGGAAGGATCCCACAAAGGTGAAGGCTTATTGTGGATATGCAGGAACCACAGAATGTGTCAGATAGGTCAGAAGATTCTTGGTATGGTGAACCAGCTTATGAAGTTCGTTTCCCAATCTGGCTGAGAAGTCAAAGCCTCTGAGAGAGCTCTTACACAAGGATGCTACATGGACCTGGGGACAGGATCAGCAGTCTGCCTTCGACTCTCTCAAGAAAGACCTACCATCACCAGAGACACTTGCGCTGTACAACCCAGATCGTGAGACCGTTGTTTCTGCTGATTCCAGTAGCTTCGGACTTGGGGCGGTACTCTTGCAACGCCAAGGCAATGGGGTGCTTCATCCTGTCGCCTACGCAAGTCGATCGCTGACGGAGACCGAGAGGCGGTACGCCCAAATCGAGAAGGAAGCACTAGCCGTCACCTGGAGCCTTGAACACTGGTCCCACCTACTCATCGGCATGACATTCCGTGTGGAGACAGACCACAAACCTCTCATCCCCCTCTTTTTGTCAAAACTGATTGATGAACTCCCTGTTCGCATCCAGCGCTTCAGGATGAGGCTGATGAGGTATACCTTCACCATCGTCCATGTTCCTGGCAAAGAGCTGTACACTGCTGAAGCGCTCTCCCGAGCACCATTGTCAACGACCGAGACGGCGGACATCGATCTGACCTACCAGGTCGGAGGCATACGTCAATGCTGTCCTACTAACTCTGCAGCTTCAGACAGGAGGCTGGATGAGATCAGGTCAGAGCTCCAGAAAGACGACACACTTCGGATAGTCATGCAATTATGTGCAGAACGGGTTTGGCCACACAAGAACACTCTGAACCGTCCAGTCAAGACCTACCTGAACGAAACAGGGCAACCTCTCTGTTCATGACGGCCTCTTACTGCGAGGCAAAAGACTGGTGATTCCCCACATCTCTCCGACAAGACGTTCTACGTCATCTCCATGATGGACATCAAGAAGTTAACAAGACGAAGGAGAACGCAGCAAACTGTGTGTGGTGGCCTGGCCTTTCTCAAGACAAAATTGACCTCATGGTGAAAACCTGCCCTGAGTGCACCAAAGAACAGAAAGGCCAGAGTGGAACCAATGAAGGGGACGCAGTTTCCGGGGGAGCGGCCCTGGTCCAGGATCGCAGCTGACTTTTTTCAGCATAATGGCAAACTCTTCCTCCTTGCCATTGACTACTACTCCAGAGACGTGGAGATTACACTGGTGTCCACAAAGTGACGACTGCAGAGACTGTATCCCGCATGAAGAAGGTCTTCAGTCGCCATGGCATCCCAGACACCCTTGTCACAGATAACGGGCCCCAGTTCAGCAGCGAGGAATTCGCCAGTTTGCCCAATCCTGGGGGGTTTGAACATGTGACCTCCTCCCCCCACTACCCCCCAGCCAATGGTGAGATTGAGCGTGCCGTTCAGACCATCAAGAATCTCATCAAGAAGTGTGGTGATGAGTACCTTGGGCTACTCATGTACCGCACACACCCTTGCCCAATGGTTTTTTCCCCCGCCCAACTGAGTATGGGACGCAGACTCAAAACCCGTGTCCCATGTCACCCCCCCGATACCCTCCTACCCCAGACCCCTGACAACTACATCCTGAGAGGAGGGGAGAAGCAGTATCGTGAGGACATGGCAACTAACTATGACAGACGGCATCGGGTAGTCGAACCAGAAGATCTGACACCCGGTGATGCTGTTTGGATTCCTGACCAGAGGAAAGGGGGCACTGTGACCAGACTCCACGAGGCTCCTAGAAGCCTCATCATCCAGACCTCCGATGGTGGCCTCCTGAGGCGAAACCGGCAGATGACACAGAAACTGTACCCATCCGTGCCCACTACAGAAGGTGCCTCTTCCACCTTCTGTGCACCTCCCCACCTTGGGTGCATTCTCCGATGAAGCCGAAACCCTGCCTGCAGCTGAGACGACGCCTGCTGCCCCGAAGACTCCGGCAGCGCCGAAGACGCCTGCAGACAAGAAGACGCCTGCAGCCCAGAGGACGCTGGCACGCCTGCCAACGACTGGGAGCCTGAAGCCAGAACCAGCTGCAGCCCAGACATCTGAGCCAAGACGATCATCAAGACCAAGAAGCCGACCCAAAGACTGACTGAACAGTGAAGAACAAACAATTCTTTCGCATATATTCGGTTTCGTTTCGATTAACTTCGGTTATGAAAGAATGTCCATTGAAAAAAAAAAAAAAAAAAAAAGGAGATGTATTGTATTCCAACTTGGTTGGTTCCGATTCGGAAGCATCTGAAGGAATATTTTGTTCTAACAGTATTTTGAGAAGGAGCACCAGGGCAATAGGCTGCACACGCCACTCCATCTTCAGACTTGGAACCGTCAGTGAAAAATTTTCTGATAGGATGGGAATTTTGAACAGAGGTCAGCATACAAGGCCTTGTATGCCAGAGAGCTGGTAGATTCTTTGCGAAAAGCTGCAAGATCAAAACGAATCTCTGGTGTGAAAAAGGTCCACGGAGGCTCATCTGGAAACTTGGAAAAATCGGACACAACTCCTAGGTCTAGACCTGCATTCCACGCATGAGGCTGCATACGAAGACCAAAGGGCGGAATACAGTTAGGGTTGTTTTCAAATTTGCTTTGAAACTGAGGATCAAGGACACAGTCATAGGCAGGTTTCTCCAGTTCCAAGAACAGTCTAATACAGTAATTCAAAGACAGTTTCAGCCTGGGGTTGGACAGTGAGGTTCACCTGCCTGTGCATACAGGCTGTACAAAGGGTGGTGTGGAATGCTCCAAGACAGCGACGAAGCCCTTGATGGGTGATAGGGTCCAAGAGTTCTAGGTAAGACGGTCTTGCAGAGATGTACACAGCACAACCATAGTCCAGTTTGGAATGGACCAAGGCTCTATAGAGGTGCAGCAAAGTTTTCTTATCACGCCCCAGTCTGTGTGTGCTACTGGCAAGAGGTTTTGAGGTTTTTAATGTGGGCTGAGAAAGTTCAGTTTTTGATCAAAAATAACCCCCAGAAATTTAGCTTCTTTTACAGCTGGAATGGTGGACTTGTCCAGATGAATTTCAGGATCAGCAAAGAATTGATGAAATTGTGGAAATGGATTAACTGAGTTTTGGTACTTGAAGGTAAACCCATTTTCCTCGGCCCACTGTTGATCTTGTTGACACAAAGTTGGAGTCGACGCTGTAGGCTGGCGTAAGAAGCTCCAACTGTGTACGAGCGAAGTCGGCAATGAACAGAGAGGACTCGGAGCCCTGGCTTACTGATTTCACAATGTCGATTTTAATGCTGAAAAGGGCAGGAGAAAGGATGCTCCCTTGAGATACACCCAACTCCTGCCCATGGATGTCAGAGAGTGTGGTGCCAACATGCACCTGGAACTGTCGATCAGCCAAAAGTTTTCGATAAACAGTTGGCAGATGACCCTGGGAAACCAAGTTTATGCAAATCCATAAGGATTCCTGATTTCAATGTGGTGTCATATGCTTTCTCCAGGTCAAAATAGATAGCGACCACATGCTGCTTATTGACGAAGGCGTTGCGGATGGTGGTTTCCAGACAGACTAAATGGTCCTACTGTCGAGTGGTACTTCCGGACCCACACTGTTCACCGGCCAAAAGGCCATCAGTTTCCAGCTTCCACATCAGACGGGAGATGACCATCTTTTCCATCAGCTTACACAGGCAGCTGGTCAGAGCTATTGGGCGATAGTCTGATGGGTTGGTAAGGTCCTTTCCCAGCTTAGGTATTGAATGATCAGGGCTTTCCGCCAGGAAGGTGGAAAGCACCCTGTGGTCCAGATATGGTTACAGACTTTAAGAAGGGTCTGGAGACAGCTTTCTGGAAGATGTTTCAAAACCCGATAATAATGAATGTCATCCAGACCAGGGGCAGAATCATTGCAGGTTTTCCAAAGCTGATTTTAGTTCACTGATTGAAAAAGGAAGATTGTAGGCTGTTCAGAGTTGGAGTTGGTGGAGGCCAGCTTGTTTTGTCAGTTATCAGAGAATCGGCAAGTTTCAGGTGATGAATGGAGGGGTTGATGTTCTTCCCTTTTGATTTTTTCTGATTATATTCCAAACTTTTTTCTTTGAAGTTTTAGATGTCAGCCCGGAGTAGAAGTTTCTCCAAGACTGACGTTTTACTGATTTTGAAAGTGTGTCTCGATTTGGCATGCAGTTTCTGATGGGCTCGAGCGTTGGGACCTGAAGGTCTTTGGTATACCCGACGCTGAGCCCGTTTGCATACTTTTGAGATCTGTTGACAGTCAGAATTAAATCAGGGTGTTTTGGGCAGTTGGAGTTTGTCAGAAGACATTGGAATACAGGTTTTTGCACAGTTTATCCAGTACTGGTTAGACATTCTGCAGGGTCTTGGACTCTGAAGAATGTCAATTTCCTGGAGTTCCTTTGAAATATTGGCTGCGAAAAGATTCCAGTTTGCCTTCTTATAATTAAGATGTTGTGAGACAGAGGTGTTTTGAAGTTAATACAGGTTTAAAAAAAGAACAGGGAAATGGTCACTTCCCTGCAGATTGTCATGGACAGACCACTCATAGTCCACAACCAGTGAGAGGGTCACAAATCGACTAATCTAAATGCGAAAGTGAACCTGTGGAAGAGTGGAGGTAAGTTGGAGCTCCATCGTTCAGACAACACAAATGAAAGTCTGAAAGGACATCTTCAAGAAGCAGACCTCTGGATGAGGAATTCACACTACCCCAAAGAGCTTTGTGTCCATTGAAATCACCCAACAGCAAAAAAGGTCGAGGAAGTTCTCCAGTCAGACTGACAAGGTCCTGACGACAAACAGGGACAGAAGGTGGCAGACAGAGTGAACAAATTGTAACAGTTTTGTGGAGAGTGACTCTCGCAGCTACAGCTTGAAGGGGGTAGTCAGAGCGACAGGACTAAACAGCAAAGTTTTATGTAAAAAAAAAAGGGCAACACCGCCCAATACTCCCCAATGTGGATGGTTGTGCAGGCTTGGAAAGAATATTAAAGCCAGAAAGAGTGAAGGTCTTCTGGCTTTGAATTTTAGTTTCTTGAAGAGCTACGATATAACGTTTCAATGTTTGACACAGAAGCTGCAGCTCCTCAGAGTTTGAATGCAAGCCATGGATATTCCGATGGATTATTGTACTGTCCATGGTGCAGAGGATGAATAGGAGAGAAATCAGGTCATCCACAAGTCATCGTCTGCATTCAATGGAGCAAATTTATTAGTAAGTTGCACTGGACTGTTTTGGTCTTCAGACCTGCTGGCAGACTTGCCCACAGGTGAAGAAGGCCTGGATTTTGGAGATGGTGGAGGTTTCTTTCTCATCTCCACCATCTCCACACTCGGTTGAACTCCCTTGCCCGCACGGGCACTGCTCACAGAAGTTTCGAGGTGGGAGGGCTGGCTTTTTATTCTGCCCAGCAGCAGATGGAGTAGACTGCTGGGCAGTCTGAGGGGTGGTGGATTTTTTTGCCTCCACCAGGGGCACCCACTTTGGATTGGGAGGTGGTGGCTTTGCTTCCACCAGAGTTTAACATTCTGCCTTGCAATGTTTCCGCTGAAAATAAATTCATCTGTCTGGCAGCAGACTGAACAGGTTGAAACTTTTCTTTATTGCCGAAGCATATAAGACACTGTTGATGTCTGACTACCAACAACCTGTTTTACATGCCTCAAAAAACGAGGTTTTCTTTTCTGTTTTTAACCTTCTGGATGTTGGTCTCCTGGATCCAAACAGGGCAACTGCATGAAGAGGAGGGGTGGTTGCCACCGCAGTTCACACAATGAGCCGGGTCTTTACACAGCCCATCATGGGTTTGCCTTGCAACAAACATCACACACCTCCTCCCCAGAGCAGTGGTCTCTGACATGTCCAAACTTCTGGCATTTGAAACACCTCATCGGGATGGGACATAAGTTGGACACGGACATTCAAGTATCCTACTTTAATGATGGGAGGTAAGAAAGGGTTGCAGAATGTCAGAAAGACGGTGTTTGGTAGCACTCTCTCTGCACCTTTACGGACTGTCACCCTATGCACCTCCGTCACACCTTGGGATGCTAGTTCTGTCTTGATCTCTGCTTCTGAGACACCTTTCAAATCCGGGCACCAAATAACTCCTTTGGACGAATTTAACTGCTTATGGGAAGAGTCACCCGGATTTCTCTGTCCATGAGCTTTGTTGCCCTCAGCAGCTGTTAGGATTGCTTCTTCGATCTGCACTGGACGAGGAATGAGCCGTTCCATAGCCTTTTCACCGATTGAGGGTCACCTGCTAGACCTTGGAAGCCCTTCTGAATTGCAAAAGGACTCAGAGCAGAAATAGGCTTTTCCTGCTCTGTCCCTTCAATCACAAGCCAGGAAGCCCCAAAAACCTGTCCTCTGTCTCGTCTCCATATCTGAGTCACTGTCTGAATCCAAATGTCTGGAAATGGGGTCCACTGCCTTCCTTCCTCTTCTTTATGGGGGGAATGATTTTAGATAAAGCCATGTTTTTATGTGTATAAATTTTGTCTCTCACCTTTACCCACCCGCCATGGAGTCTAACAAAGGGGCCAGGGCCAAGAAGTCACTGTCTTGACCCCTTCCAGGCTTCAGGAGAGATATACAACAGACAGAAACCTACCAACCCTATCCCCCCTGACCATGCCCAACTCCCGGGAATAGACAGCCGAGCACTGCAGGGGTTACCCTGGCCAGCCCGAGAACTGCCTGTCTTGACCCAGCCCCATGAAGGGGGAGCCGATTAATACACCTGGGCCAGAGTGTACCTCCTGTCTAGGAGAGGTCCGAGCCAAAGTGATGTATTGAAGGCGCTGGCCCTCTCAATCACCAGGATCTCATTCCCCTCCATCACAGGTCGCACCGCATGGCAAACGCCGCGGATCTTAAGAGACCAAGAGAAAAAAAGAGTGTGGAAAAGAAGACTTGAGGGGAGACGAAGATAGAAAAGAGCCAAATAAGAAAGGCAGAAAGGCGGGCTGCTATTAGTCAGGATCCTCACCCTTAGTCTATTTGACATGGGAAGCCCTACCAAGGGCATCAACTCCTTACCACGTTGTGCTTAGGCCAGACAGCATCTTCGACTTTTCAGGCCCTAAGCATTTTTTTTTTAAAATAGCCTATTTTCAAGTATTGATGCCCCTGCCAGCAAAGCCTAAGGGATCACAGGACCATGCAAGCCCTCTGACTGCGGCAAGGTTGCAACACCCGGAGGGCAACAGACAAGGAAGCAGTATTCTCTAAGCTCATGTTGTTCAAACAGTAGTTGGAACAAACAGTGCACTGATTGTAGATTATGCCACTTTAATACCTTCCTGACTAAAGAAGGAACACACCACCTGGAAATATTATATCTGTGCTATAAACTACACACAAACAATGGTGACAGAAACATCCATTCTCTGACAGAATCTTACCATGATATCCTCCTTATCAGGAAAGACTTTGCCAGCCACCAAATAGTCCATGATAGCAGACATGTCGGAAAGGTTCCGCACAATAAATGGCTGGTTTTCCAACAATGAATCCTTCATCTCTGGCTCTGAGGGAATATTCTGTCCAGCCATGTCTTTGCCTCAATGTCTCCTGTTGTGACAGAAAAATACCTGTCAGAAAATATTTCTTTCACTGACAAAACAAAACATCATAAAAGAAATCTGACAAATGCAACCTAAAGATCATCAAGATCATCAACAATAGCAAACAACTTGAAGTGTACATATTTCTTTTTTCCCGTAGTCATCATACACACACACACACACACACACACACACACAAAATAAAAAAAACTCTAATAAAATGGCAGGGCAAATTCATGAAAATTTCTAAACAAAATTTTTGCATCAGATATCTGAAATAAAAACCTCACAAGTGTTTCAAATCAGGCCTTCTGAGTATAACTGACTATGATAATGAGGACTGCAATGAGGATTTGTCACTTATAAAACTGCGAGATTATCTTATGTCTGTCCTACAACCGTAAGTCTGACACTAGTGACAAACATAGTCAATGCATATCATTCATGATCTTGTGTTGCTAAAAGAAATTCATATAGTCATAATCATAAGCCAGAGTGTGGTCTTCTAAAATATTATAGAGTGAACCTGTTAAATAGAAAACAAAGTCATAATGTTGGCAACACCAGGAAAAATGTGTTTTCTTCCATGAGACAACAAATGTCATTTTTACCAGCTTTCTCTGATTAGTAATGTTCACATTTTTCAGTCATCAAATCAAATGCGCTTCACAGAAAACGGAATTTTATGCCTGTTAAGGAAAAATATAATGATGAATAATAAACCAACTTGTTCCTAACTTTACACATTCAAGCACTTGTCAAACCTATTATGAATAATACATGAAAGCAATTCAACAATAACAACAGCAACAACAACAGCAAAATGACAGACAGGTAGGCAGACAGACAGACAGACAGATAGACAGACAGACAGACAGATAGATAGATTAGATAGATACATACACAAATAAAGATAGACACAGACAGATAGACAGACAGACAGACAGATAGATAGATTAGATAGATACATACACAAATAAAGATAGACAGACAGATATGTCATTTCAGCCAAACTTAATTACTGACAAATGATATGGAATTTCTAGACATCCAATAGTTTTCGTTTGTTTTATAAATGGTCTCCAGTTGAAAGCTCTGAAGGTCACACAACACATGCCTCTTCACATGAATTATGTCAAAGAAAGTACACTTAATATGCTGAGGGATTTTGTTTTTCATTCATATGGCAATGGTTGCACAACCTTGAGGATCCTACCCCCTGCTCCTTGAAGAGTTGAGGAAAATACCTGCCTTCTCCTCCCTAGCCTCCACCTTACTACAGGATTCGTAAATTCATTTGAAAATTGATAAAACCCCCAAAAGCATTAGATTTACTATAACTGCACAAGTTAACTTCCCCTCCCGCATAATTACCATTCTCTTATCTGGAAAAGGTTCCATACAATTCAGATCTGATAATAAAACCACAAGACTGTCATAGAACTCTAAGAGAGAGAGAGAGAGACAGACAGACAGGCAAAGACAGAGAGACAGCAGAGAGAGAGAGAGAGAGAGAGAGAGAGAGAGAGAGAGAGAGAGAGAGAGAGAGAGAGAGAGAGAGAAAGAGATTATCTGTCTCTCCGAAGTAATCAGATACGCAAAATGTAACTTTTTTTCATCTGGCCTTTGTCCTTTTGGGGACTGAGGATATTAACATGTTTCCACTTTTACACAATACAAAATTGATTATAACGAAACAGTTATGATGATTCATATTATCATAAAAGAAAAACACACACACACACACACACACACACGCACACACACACACACACACACTGAAGAAAGAGTGTATAAAAAGCATTAGTCACTATATAATCTCACACACACACACACACACACACACACACATTCTAAGTGGGGAGCATATATATATATAGAAGCATCAGTCACAATGAGACTGACAGATACTGAGATATAGACAGACAGACAGAGACAGACTAAAACAGTCAAACAAAAAATTATGAAAAAAGACAGAGTACAGGTGGAAGGGATTGTGTAGTAGCTCTATGCAATTAATGCTACCTTTTCTGCTTTTTCTTGCAATCTTTGAGATAAACAATACACAGGGTAACAACAAGATTTCCTGTTGAACAGGGTTCTGAACCTTCAGAGATCAGTTCAATGCAAATCATCCAACTTACACTGGAGCTATCAGTCCTGAATTCTTGCAGTCACACAACTGATCTTAAACAGCCAGAGGAGAAACAGAACTACAAACTGTCTTAAGAGGGTCAAATGAATTAATTCTAGATCATTTGTGGCAGACACCCATCCCCAAAATTTGAAATTTGTATGACTGACTGATGTACATAGTATAACATGTTATGTTTGTGTTTGCTAAGAACAGAAAGTGATTGAAGATTAAAGACAGAGAACCTCGTTTTATTCCACCCAGGTGACTGACATGGTAAACAAAGTGAAAATACTGAACATCCAGTCACAGCAGTTGTTGATATCTGGCTGATATGATAGTGATATATGTTTTGATCCAATGACTATCCTGCATCACCAACGCACAACAATTTGGCATTGAAAGGAGACAGTGAGGCAATGACGGCTAAGAAGACAACCAACTGAATACAACACATTCTTCTTTGAACTGACTAGATGTCAGTCAGGTCTTCTCTTGCCACTTTCCACTCTGGACCGCATGCATCACTTTCTGAAAAGATTTGGTTTCTTGCATGGCGTGCCTTTCTTCCTGGCCATAAACAAACCTGAAAAGTGATTTGCAATCAGTGATGACTTTGAACCGAGTTCAAAAGAGGCCTAGATAGAAATGTTCTGTACCATTATAAAAAGAAGCAAATTTTCTTATTCTCCCTGTGAGTAGCATAAGTAAGTTGGAGTAAGCAGATGGGCAACAGATGACAATCCCTTTCTGAGTCAATAATGCAGCAATGCTAACTGGGCTTAGAATTATCGATATGTATCCATATCCGATACATGCAATGATTATGTCATGATAACAATATTGTACATCTGGGCTTTTAGTGAAAATAAACGGTTGCTGAGCAATACCAGTGCCTTGGCTGAAACACTTGTAAAGCCGATGATTGAAAGAAATTGATTGTGCAAACATTACAATAGCACAAGTATACTGTACGGATATCCAAACAACTTCGACCCCACTGTAGATAATGACTCAATCTTGGCAGACAAGCCGAACATGATTGGATGAATTCTTCAATGCTTACAAATAAGATCCAGGAAGTTACCTTAGAAACATAATGCTCACATCTTGATCAGCTGGTCAAAGTCACCGACACACCATCACACATCTCCACTATGATAATACTACATAGTGGCAGCAGGTAAGCATATTGTAAGCTCGAACTGAGCGTTTTATAGTCTAATAATAATCAGCCTGTTGATTGTGGAGACTTAACTGAAAAAGAAGAAGATCGTATAAATCATGGAACCGGCTGAAGAAAATCCTGTTCTTTGCCATCCAAACCTGCCTCTGCTGAAACCTTTGATGGATCATCAATCAACTGGCCCAAGTGGGTCAATGCTTCGATCGCTACCGGATTGCGCCAGGCCTTGTGATCCGAAATCGTACAGAGCAAATTAGTACATTTCTGTATGCAATGGGAGATTATGCCAATGATATTTTCCAAACGACAAATGTAAATGAAGAAACTATTGCATCCTGTATACAGGATGACCTGCCTCAATTTTCGAGGGACGAGCTGTGAGATTGAAAGACCTCAGACACGAAAGAACACCTTTCACATGATGAATATGTGCATCCCATGAAACACTATAACCAGAATATCATCAAAGAAGCTGACGGCTGAGAACTGATCCAAACATAGCATGCGCATCATGCGTGCGAAAACAGCAGGTGCTGACACAAGACTGAAAGGCATCCTTACAAACTGAAAAAAGACCCATATGCGTTGTAAAAGCTGTCTTTGGATGGTCCTCGGGCTTAACAACTATCTGCCAATATCCCTTTGCCACATCTGTCTTTGTAAAGAACTGTGCATCAGATAATCTTGCAAATAAACTTTCCACGTCAGGAATGGGCTCAACATTGAAGACGGTAATCTTATTCAGAGAACAGAAATCGATGCAAAAGCCACATGTACCATCTTTTTCCCTGACTAGTACAACCGGGAAACATAGGGACTATTTGAAGGCTCAATGATGCCGAGTTCCAACATGACACCAACTTCTCTCTAAACAACCTCTCTAGCAGAGAAGGGTATGTCATAACACCTTTTTCTAACTGGAACATCTGTTGTTAGAGGAATCTGTAATAGTACATTACCAGAAAAGGAGCCCTGGGTTTCGGAGTCAGAATATCCTGAAAATCCTCAAAGACTCTTCCCAACTTCTTAGCATTGCTGTCAGACAAAGTACTATCAAACTGTACTGAATCGATATCTTCATCTGGCATAGAAGATGCCATGGGAACAGGTAAAGTGTGTATTGATAGCGCATCATCGCAGTCTTGAACAATACCGACTGTGTACGTGACTACAGGATCATGAGAATTTGGAGTAGGGTTCGAACAAGGAACAGTTCCTGAAGAACTCTTGAACGAAACACATCTTTCTTGCCCAAACTGAGAGGTGCTATGTCTGACCAAGGTACTGACTTTCCCTATGAGGTAACTGTTGAAATACTCTGAGACACAGACACAGCAAAGCAGCGAATGTACCTCTTCAACATATTGGCATGAAAAACCTTTTCTTTTCCTTTGATGAGAACTTTGTAGTCAGGATGCAAGGCTTTGGTAACTGAGAATGGTCCTGACCAACTAGCTAGTAACTTGTTTGAATCCGTAGGGAGGAGAACAAGGACTTCGTCGTCAACCTGGAAATGACGTTCTCTAGCCTTACAATCAAAATACTTTTTCCCCTTAGCAGAGGAATCGACAGAATGATCCACAGCTGTACCTGACCTCTTTACTTCACCAGAAGATGCTAACTGAAAACATGTCTTCAACGACTCATCCTCCTTCTGTTTCTGAATCAGATCAGAACGAGAAATATTCAAATCATCTGGGATCTGACACAGAGGTTTCTTCTCTATCACATGTTTAGCTCTAGCCCTGGTATCGGCAGCTAAAGAGAAGGGTTCATCACTCACATCACTGGAAGCACTGCCTTCACAGACACAAGGAACATTACCTATGATGAGATCTGCGACAGGACTATCTAGGGCACAGCAGATTAGATCGCCCTCAAAGTAGCGACAACTGACAGGAACTGTAGCTAGTAGGAATTCATCCACAGGTCCTCCAAAAGAAACACAGCTCACTGTAGTACCTAGCATCTGGCTATCGGAAACTAGTCTCTTGTGAACACCACAGATGGTAGCACCCAGTGTCACACAATACAGAACTTAAGAGTGCCATTGACAGAACCAGATTCCAAGTTCAACTTCCCTGTGAATTCACCTGCACTAAACAAGCAAATGGGAGCGAATAATCGAACTAGCAGCAGTAGAGTTTTTGTCAGCTGACTTGTCCATGACAGTTGAACTATCAGTCACAAAGAGGCACTTATCTGGGTGACTAAGAGTACAAATCTTGCATGGGTGTTTACCTGACTTCCAAGAACATTTGGAAGCCACATGCCCTGTCTTTTTACAAAGAAAACAGGCAACACTGGGAGACTGGGAAAATGTATTTCCTGATGAACCTCTAGTGACTGAATACTGACGAGCACCACGACCACGGTAACGGTTACCACTACTTTGACTAGCTGGGGCGCACAGCTCATCCTTCAAAATGTAATCTCCAAATATCTCGGGAGTTTCTTGTACAATTTTAAACGGAAAGCCCAAAGGCCCCTCTGTCACTAAAAATTGGGGCCTCAGAGTTGAGGAATTACACAAACATACCTCACTTTTGTAAACTGCCAGGCTCTTTGAGGTAAATTTACAAATATGGACAAACTTACAGTACTTTAACTTGTCGTTTGACTTAGCCTACAGAAAACCGAAAGCTGAAGATCCAGGAAGTATATGGTCTCTGTCCACAGATACAGAGTTGGCCCTAAACGACTTTCCGATTGCAGATCACGTCCAGCTTCGATATGCTGATGGTTAGGACGTTTCGGGTTGCGACAGTTTTAATTCAGTTCAATCTAAATCAATTCAGTAAACTGTCTTGTCCATCGGACATTTTTTCTTCTGCTCCACATCATTTCACAAGTACATAAGGCATAACAAAAATACATTATAAATCGTTACATCAAAGCCTGCGTTAGTATATGTATTTGTATGTACATCAACACTCACCCCCCCCCCCTCCACACACACACACACACACACACACACACACACACACACGACATAAACATAAATCCATAAGACATAAAACATTACATAGATTATAAAAACAATACATAAAAACACATCACTCGCACCAACGTCCAAACACTAAAACACACACACACACATGCGTACACACACACACATGTACACACACACACACACACACACACACACACACACACACACACACACACGGTCATAGTCACAGTAAAAGCATAATATTGCAAACTGAATTGTTCATGTGTATGAGCGATAAGGGGTCATGGCAGTCAATCAGGGGCCTTAGAGTTTAAAATGCTAATGGCACTTGGTATAAAAGACTTCTTGAAGACATTCTTCTGTGCTCTGGGCATTCTGCAGCGTCTTCCTGAAGGAAGTTTTTCAAAGTGGCAGTGGAGTGGGTGTGAGGGATCAGAGGTAATATTCACAGATTTCCTGATTACAGAAACAATATAAACTTCTCTGAGAGCAAACTGGTTTTTCCCTATAACCTTACTTGCCTGATTGACAATTCTGGCGAGCTTGCTCAATCTTTCTCTGAAAGATTTCCAAACCAGACAGTATGTTGAATGACATTAGACTTTGTATTAAACTTACATATAACTTTTCTAGTACATGTTGACTGACATTAAAAGTGGTCCTCCCCAGCACCTTCGGGTGTTTCTTTTTTCTTCTTTGCCTTAACTAGGCTGACCCTGGAGAAAGGTCCAGTGACGGTGAGGAAAGACTCACTGACCACAGGGAAAGTCCTGTTGACAGTGGGGAAGACTACAACTTTGGATTCTCTCTTGAGGGCACATAAGACCGTATGGCGAAAGCTTGGCTGTGTCTGGAGTGGCACTGTCTTCATGTCCTTGGGCAGGGGTGGTTGGGTCTGTGGGGTGTGCTCGGCAGCTGGAGGGTGGTGTTTTTCGCCAGTGGGCTCTGCAGTCATGAAACACGGGCTGGTACACCATGGGAATGCTACTTTAAGGCTGTTATGAGTTGCATCCTGTAGTCTGATTTACCTCTGTTCAGGAGCAGTTATGTCCCTTGATATCTTAATGGAGTGTCCTGCGCGTGCCTGTACCCATCGTCAACACAGCGCAGGCCTCCAAGGGTGGTACAGGACTGCTCAACCATGCATGCACGCACATACACACACGAACATGACGTCTTTCCTCCGCACACAACTGCATCCACTCCATACACATAAGGCGCAAACAAAGGTCAATTTCGATTCATCCCCTCCTTAATCTTTTAAAATCCCATGGGGGTTCTTTAATCTGGCATCAATCAAAGCTTATATATTTTCATAATCTGTGATTCTTTCAGCTGGTGCAACCAATCAAGCACGCTTCTTTCTGCGCACGATACTAATGTTGCAGGTTTACTCACTGCAAGTGTGTCCGCACACACTCTCTGTGTGTGTCCAGAACTGGCTTCCTCTGTGCGGGGATCCCATACTGCCCACTACTTATCACATCTACTGGTCGGCGACAAACTTTTGCCCAACCTGGATCTTCCCGCGGATCGGAACTTGGCCCGGGAACGCGCGCAGCAGCCCCCTGCCATCCACCTTAGTGCCCGATCTCCAGTCTCTTCTTTTCCTCTACCGCACGGGGAGTCGGCCCAGCTATAACAAACCAGATAAACACGAGTTCAAAACATTGCCAGCCAGTTTGCAGTCATGTTACACTTTAACATTTTTGAACTCTCCAATTTTTTCAAACATAGTTTCGGTTCCGACAATAAACCGTTGAAAACAAAATGGAGAATCATCTAGATTCTCACAATATAAAATTAGATACTTACGGCTTGAGTACCGGTCAATCAACTACAATTCACATACTTCTGTATGTGTAAGGCCTCTGCCTTTATCAATGGGCACAGTCCGCCTATTCTTCACCTAAATCATCTGTTCCATTCTCAGAGTGCGCAACGATACAGGTCAACGCCTGTTTATATTCAAATCGCGTGAACAGTGTTAAAAATTTCATTTCACTCAAACCCTGGGCCACGTTCAGTCAATACGCTCCCTTGTGTCACACGACTAACCTATAGTGTAACGCACGAATCAATAATCTTTTTCTTTATCTGTACTGTCTCATGTAATCGCGTAGCATACGAAATATCGCTCCGCATTACATGACAGCAGTGCTTCTCTGGGTCCTCCCCAGCACCTTCGGGTGTTTCTTTTTCTTCTTTGCCTTAACTAGGCTGACCCTGGAGAAAGGTCCAGTGACGGTGAGGAAAGATCCACTGACCACAGGGAAAGTCCTGTTGACAGTGGGAAAGACTACAACTTTGGATTCTCTCTTGAGGGCACATAAAACCGTATGGCGAAAGCTTGGGCTGTCTGGAGTGGCACTGTCTTCATCTGTCCTTGGGCAGGGGTAGTTGGGTCTGTGGGGTGTGCTCGGCAGCTGGAGGGTGGTGGTTTTTTGCCGGTGGGCTCTCCGGTGGGGCTCTGCAGTCATGAAACACGGGCTGGTACACCCATGGGAATGCTACTTTAAGGCTGTTATGAGTTGCACCCTGTAGTCTGATTTACCTCTTTTCAGAAGCAGTTATGTCCCTTGATATCTTAATGGTGTGTCCTGCGCGTGCCTGTACCTATCGTCAACACAGCGCAGGTCCAAGGGTGGTACAGGACTGCTCAAAGGGCAGGTGAAGGCAGTGCTTCTCTGGGTCCTCCCCAGCACCTTCGGGTGTTTCTTTTTCTTTTGCCTTAACTAGGCTGACCCTGGAGAAAGGTCCAGTGATGGTGAGGAAAGATCCACTGACCACAGGGAAAGTCCTGTTGACAGTGGGAAAGACTACAACTTTGGATTCTCTCTTGAGGGCACATAAGACCGTATGGCGAAAGCTTGGCTATGTCTGGAGCGGCACTGTCTTCATCTGTCCTTGGGCAGGGGTAGTTGGGTCTGTGGGGTGTGCTCGGCAGCTGGAGGGTGGTGTTTTTTTCGCCGGTGGGCTCTGCAGTCATGAAACACGGGCTGGTACACCCATGGGAATGCTACTTTAAGGCTGTTATGAGTTGCACCCTGTAGTCTGATTTACCTCTGTTCAGGAGCAGTTATGTCCCTTGATATCTTAATGGAGTGTCCTGAGCGTGCCTGTACCCATCGTCAACACAGCGCAGGCCTCCAAGGGTGGTACAGGACTGCTCAAAGGGCAGGTGAAGGCAGTGCTTCTCTGGGTCCTCCCCAGCACCTTCGGGTGTTTCTTTTTCTTTTTCATATAACTTTTCTAGTACATGTTGACTGACATTAAAAGTGTGTAATTTTCTCAGCAGCAGAACCACCTTTGATTTGCTTTTTTGAAGATACTGTCAGTATGTTGACTAAAAGACAGCTTAGGTCAATGTGTATACCAAGATACTTGAAACAGTCAACAGTTTCTATTGTCTGTCTATCACAACTGGTTGAAATGAACTATCTGATGTTGAAAAGTTTAATACAAGTTCTTTGGCCTTACCACAATTAAGTTGCAAGAAGCTGGAAGAACACACCAATCCTGTAGTTCTAAGATGTGACTGAAGTATGCTTGCTCATTTATATAGCCTTCTATAAACAAAAGACGTACAAGAACCATATCACAGCATACTTAAATAGGCTCAGAAGTGCATCCTGGATTTTCATTCCATTTGTGAACATTGAAAATAACATAGGAGATAGAACACATCCTTGAGGAGCACCTGTGTTTAAGACAATTTTCTCTGACAAACAAACATCATTCATTAATACTCTGGGGTCGGTTTTCAAGAACATTTCTTACCCACTTAATAACCCCCCTCCCTCCCTCCCCCATTTACAGAAAGATCAAGAAGTCTGCTAAGTAGAATGTGAATTTGGATGGTGTTAAAAGAAAGCACTACTAAAATCTACAAACAAGATTCTTACATAGGTCTTCAATTGATAGTTGAAAAAAAGTGTAAATATACTATCAAGAACACTTGCTGTTGACGCTGGCATGAATCATTTTGCCTCCAATAGGCTTCAGAGGTCCATGCTAATTAACTGTGGATAGAAAACTTCCTGCTCATTCCTTGGCATGTACACATGTACATCCAGGTTGCAGTTCCGACACCAGTCTGGAAGGAGTTATCAATCACTGAATATCAGGTCATTTTGAGGTTACAACAATGGAGATATTGCACTGCTGCCGAGTCACTGATAGTATTTAACACTGAGCTGTTTCGATCCATCATAGCCCACGCCCACCTCCCCCAACCCTTGCTATGTGGCCCTCCCTTCCCCCCACTGCCCTTCCTCCTACACAGTTGACTAGGCTATAAATTCTATTTAGTGGACCCCTTGTGAGTTGCTTGATGTATATGTTGACATTGATTCTGCGTTATTGATTTTCAGGAGTAATGATGTCTGGGTGTTTGACTTCATTGAATCTGTGTGGATTAATCCAGTCATTCTTGGGAAGAAGCCAAACCCTAGATACGGACAGTCTCAGGTAATTGCCATTAGTTTCTGTTGTGCTTGTCTGTCAGTAGAGGTGGTGGCTTTGTTTGGTTTGATTTGCCTCTGAAAAGAAAATGAAAGCTGACAAAAATCACATGTGTAAGTATCTGATGTTAATGAGAAAGTTATGCTAAGTATATCTTTGTCCCCAAGTTAATGAGAAATTTATGTGAAGTAGATCTTTGCCCCCAATAGTAGGTTAATGACCAGCACAGTGTTTGGTTGATGGTCAGTTGATTGATTGATCTGTATTATGCCAGGTGTTTGACATGCATTCAGAACTGTGGCTTTGCCTAGAAGCAAGCCAGTTAAACACATGGCAGGTGAGTATATAACAGCACTGTTATTTAAAATATGTTTGGCGAACATAGAGCATTTAGAGAACAAGTTCAGACCTTTCAATGCCTTTTTGTCTCTCACATTCTCAACAGTTTGTTAGGTATTTGTTTGCAGTAATATTGTTGTACATTGTGCAGACGACGTTATACAATGAACGCGTCCTGATCATTGGTGGCTGTGTGGACCTAACCAGCTGGGCTGATTGGCTGTCTTTCCATTTCATTTATATGGGCTTTTGTTGTTGTTTTTTTTGTCTGTTATCTTTCATTTTTGTGTTTATCTTTGTCTGCTTCCTTTGCTATTGTTTTTGTTTATCTCTCTAATTTGTGTGGTTTCCTTTATTTCTGTTGTTTGTATGTAAACCTTTTTCTTTATTATCTTTATTTTGTTTACTCATTATTATTTATCTCTCTTATTTGTCTGATTATGTCTGTTAATTTGTCTGTTTCATTTTTGTTATTTGTCTCGTTAGTTTGCTCTTTCATCCTCTTTTGTTTATGTATTTTTGCGGAGTGCAACTGGTTGCAAGCCACCTGTGAAGGTGTCCCGTAGTATGGTTGCTGGCAGCAGTCCATCCCCAGCCTGGCTGACTTTCCTCCAGATGTACCTCCTTCCCCACACCTGTCTGTCTCTCTTTCTTGCTTTTTCTGACATATTCAGTTTTGTAATGTTTGTTTGGTTTTGATTGTTGCAAAAGACATGTGCGTATATATGTGTTTATGTGTGTGTCATATAGGAAGAGAGATGATTATGTTTTTTTGTTGCCTGTCTTGGCTCCTACTCCTAGTGATATACATTGTAGTGTTATTCACTGAGTAGTTTCACCAATACCATCATCATCATCAGCTGACAACAGCAGCAGTGACAGATCTTTGTTGTTCTTTTCCTCAGCTGTTCTGTGATGTGTGGCTGCTGCACCTGAAGGGAGATGATGGGAACATGGAGGAAATTGTCATCCAGAATGGAGAGTTCTCTCCCCATTCTCTGTGGTGCCACCCGGCCTGCACGGCGAGGCTTTGATTTCAGTAACATGTGGGACGAGATGAATAGTGGATTGTAATTAAAGATTTGTTCTCTTTACTGTGTGATGAATAGGGATATTTTCATTAACTTGAATCTCTTGGTCTCAAGAAATGTTTCATTATATAAAGAAAAGTTTTTTTTAATTCATATTTCCATCTTATATGAGTGCTTTATACACTAGAGCAGTGGTAAGGAATCATCTGTGACCAACACAGTTTTATAGCTTTAGTTGTCCTGATTGACTGGTAAACTTGGGGTAGGCTGTACTGAAGAATGTGTAAGAAGATATCAAAGAAAAATTTTTGGTTATGACCTCAGTAACAAACATTCTAAATTTAGGAAATGTTTATTTGAATATAGACAGAAAATTCACAAACTTAGCCTGTGTCTGATGTTGGCTGTTCTCCTAAGCATGTGTAGTTACAGTATTTTAACCTATGTGGAAATAGAAATATAAGAATGTTGGCTGCCAAAGGTTCCTGAAGAGAACTTGGGGTATGTCAGATAAACTGATGTAGAATAGATGTTGCATGTAATTTGCTAAGCACAAAACTCAAAAAGATGTACATGAAAACAAACAATATCTGTAAGGGAAAGGAGAAATCAAGAGGAGACTGTTTGCAACACAGGCCAATTAAAGTCTCTCTGTACTGTTCATGTTGCCAGGTGGACGATCTCTTTGAACAGTTGTACATTCTGTGTCCCTCCACAGCTGTGAAACATTGCATGGATTATCGTTTGCAGGTGCGCTGTCCACATCCATTGACATAAGCTTATTGTTTCCTGGTGGCAGGTGGACGTCTCGCTGTGATTATCAGTAGTGTGTCCCGAGAGAGTGCTGAGAGAGAGAGTGCTCCCAGGGCTGTGTTCCTGGTTTGAGCTTGTTATGGAAGGAAAATAAAAAGAAGAAAACTCTGCTTCGTCCACTGTGTCTTCTTGACTGGATGCTGTCCCTTGGTTCCTGCGCTTATCGCCATCTGCCTGTCTTCACTTGCACACCCCGTACCTCTCTACACCATCACAACTGGCGCTGCGAGCAGGATTGAAGACAGTAGGGGACAAGAAGAAGACACAGCCCAAGAAGACTGGACATCATGGCCAGCCAACTGTCCCTACCTCTGCACCCTCTGCATCTACACCAGCTTCCCAAGTGCACTGGTAGTGAGCAGCAGGGAAGTGGACGACTTCATCCGGGAGGCCAGGCTTGCCCTACATCTGCAGCCCCTGGATGATAGGACAGCCGCCCTCTGGCTGATTGCCGCCCTAGATGGCCGAGCTCGCCAGGAGGTGATCAGGCTGCCAGTGACAGAGGTAGACTCCCCAGCCAAGATCTTGACCATCTTGGTGGAGAACTGGGGACAGCAGCGGTTATGTGGTCACCCTGGCCACAGCATTCTTAAACAGGCAGCAGGACCCGGACGAAACCATCTGGGAGTATGCCTTCCATCTCCAGTACATCTGGAGGAAAGTCAGCCAGGCTGGGGATGGACTGCTGCCAGCAACCATATACGGGACACCTTCACAGGTGGCTTGCAACCAGTTGCACTCCGCAAAGATGTCCGGTATTTCGTCCAAAACCATCCTACCACCACCTTTGAAGAGGCAAAGAAGGAAGCCTAAAGGTGGATGCAGGATTGCAGTGCCGACGGCGACATCCTCCACATCGCTGGCACTGCTGCTGTTTCCTCGCTTGAAACTCAGCTAGCGGCACTCACGGCGACAGTCGCTAGCTTGAGGGAGGAATTGCAGCAGCCACCACCTGCACAACCAACACTGCAGGTCCGCAGCTGTGTGGCGGACACACAGCGCTCAAGACGACGGCCCAGGCGGAGGCGACGGAAGTCTCCACCTATGAAAACTAGGGACAAAACCCAGTCCTTTGCCACTGTCAGCAGCCATAATGCTGATGTAAACCTCCCCTTGTTCCTACTGTAAAGAAACGCACAAGGGGAGATCGGGTTCGGGAGAAAGTTGGACTAGGTTCATCCAATAGAAAAAGACACAATGAGTCGGGCCCAGTGAAAAATTTCTTTCTTTTAATAATTTGGTCTATAAAGCGAAAAGAAAAACGTAAAAGTAAAGACAAAGAAAAGGTAAAACTAAAAGTAAAGCGAAAACAATAAGGGAAAAATAAAGGGAATTACAAAGAAGAAGGTACAAGTAAAGGTAAAACACAAAGTAAAGAGCTCTAGCAACCGTGGCATTTCTGGTGCTATCAGAACACCATCACCACACTTCACAGAACAAGGTGTAGTCCTCTCTGTTTGAGATTTGGGGCCTGACTGAATAACTCAGTAAATTCCCAAACACCCACGCTTCCCCTAGCGTCACCTAGGGACGCCATCTATCAGATCCCTACGTCTCATGTATATTTATAAGGGTCTTACATGTTTAACAGCAGCTATTAATTGCAAACTTCATATCACCTACATGCCCCTCTAACCTAAGCATACAACCTCTTCTCAAACATTGGTGATCCCAGGTCTCACAAGTTTGAAATACGAAAATAGTAATCAGAACTATTTCCTTAAAATCCCCGGGATGACCAACAACCTAAATAGTAAACCCATCCCACAACTACTAGTCTCCCTCTTACATAATGGGCTGGCACCTCCATCAACTTCCCCGGTCTCTTCCCGGTCTAGCCGAGAGTATTCCCTCTTTGGCATTTCCGGCCCGTCGCCGGTCAGTACCCACAAAGGGATTCCTTCTTAGATCGCCACACAACTGTGCCAACTCATCGGGGGTCATCAGACTACCTGCCTCGGCTAATGTAAACATCAACCGTGGCACTCCACAGTGGAAGCACACAAGAATCTCTGGTACACCATAGGTGGTGTACGCTGACAAGCGACACAGCTCAGCAGCACCCAGGCGACAGGCAGAATCCATTTTGCCTCAGCTGTCACCAGGAGAGAGATGCACCGACTTCAGCAGGAGGACCCATCCACTGGGCCAATTCTGTTCTCCTGGCCAAAGAAGCCTGCAGCTGGCAAGAACGGGGAACTACAGGCCCTCATTCAGCAGCACAGCCGACTCACCTGCCGACAGGGGGTGCTGTATTGGAGAATGGTGGACCCTAAACTTGGAGCACGTGAGCAGCTACTCCTTCTCAGATCGCTCCGCCCCAGGGTTTTGTCATCGGTCCACAACCGCCAGGGTCACCAGGGCTACGAGCGTGCTGCAGAGATGCTGCAGTCCCAGGTCTACTGGCCCGGTATGTACCGGGATCTGGAGCAGCACCTAGCCAAGTGTCGACCCTGCATCAAGGTCAACCAGACTGCCAGTGCCTCCACGCCATCGAAAGGACATCTTACAACTGTACTAAAAAAGAACAGTGCCCCTTAAGCAACAATGTCTTTACAACAACATTGTATACCAAGCTACAGTGACATCAGAAAACGAAAAAGAAACAATATATAGGATTACTGAAAACCACTTCAAAACCAGATACGCAAATCATAAGCTGTCCTTTAAAAAAAGAAAATATAAAAACCAAACAGAGCTGAGTAAATACATTTGGAGACTTAAAGATAAAAAATAGACTACAGCATATCATGGAAAATCATAAAAAGAACAACTCCATACAATTTTTTTTTTTTTAATGCAACTTATGCTCCACAGAAAAATGGTTCATATTATGTAAACCCCACCTAGCAACTTTGAACACAAAGTAGAAATAGTAAACAATTGCAGGCACAAATGGAAATCTTTGTTAGCAAACCCCACCTGAAAAAACTCCAACAAGAACCACAGACCACACGTGCAACGAATGAGATTGTCACGGAATCAGGTACCACACGCTATAAAAGAGCAACAGCGTGCACTGGGAGGATGTCCTGATGAGAGCAAGAGGAAAGAGGCTCGAAACAAGCTTGTCGGTTTTTATGCTTCATTTTTAAACAGTATTTTTAACAGATGTTGCTCTCTAGTCGGTCGAGCGCTTTTAGATTTTTTTTTATATTGGACATGATTATATATATATATATATATATATATATATATATATATATATATATATATATATATATCAACAGCTTCAATAACACCTGCATTCACACACACACACACACACACACACACACACACAGAGTAAAAAATGAGAGGGGACAGGCGGGATCCGCGAATCGCCACACGCGGGCAAACACAAGGAGGCAAAGGTAAACAAGACAACACTTTATTACATATAGACGAGCACCAACAAAAATCAGTCACACTCTGTGGGAAAGGGCCATACAGAATAAAAGAAAGACAGAAGGAAAAGTAGAGGGGAGGAAAATGAAAGTCGGGGGAAAAAGTGCCTATAGAGAAATCCGAGCAACCTACACGGGTTAAAAAAAAAAAAAAAAAAAAGAAAAACAAAAAACAAAAAAAAAAAACAAACACCGCACTCCCAAAAGAAAGTATAATCCAAAACAGCACCAACCCTCGGGACTTCCCCCACTCTATTACCACCCCTCCTCTTTTACCCAACCGAAAGTGCTACCATCCCACTCAACCCAAAGAAGATAAGAGGAGATCTAACACACACACACACACACACACACACACACACAATATCAGAGATAAATATGTTGAGTTTTCTTAACTCCCAGCACACATGAGCATGTGCCACATGTTGCATCAGTCACTTCCTTCAAAGGGTAACGAGCCTTGGTCACAAATCCCGAGAGTCGGGTTACAGTTATTATCGTTGCACAAGCACACATACAAGGACAAGGGGAGACAGGTCACACTCTCTCCAGCAACAATCACACGACACAACACGAAGGGACTCGCCGTGGGAGTGGAGGACGAGAGTCGTTGCAGCGCCGCAGAAGCCACGCCGACGGGGTTCACGGTCCTGAATCAGGCGGGAACCCTACAGTTCACGGTGATCTCCGTGGCTGGCGAGGCCTCGAGCAGGCACCCAGTGGGGGCTCGATCTCGGTCGGGATGGCGTCAGCAGCCCAGCGCTCCCAGGGCAGGAAGGTGCAGAGAAGGTGAAAGACTTAGGAAGGTGAAGAAATGGGCAGGTGACCAAAAGGTGGGACGAAGCACAGAGGGAAGGTGATGAAACAAACTCTGCAAGCCAATCATGGTCTGTATATAGTTCCAGAATATGGAACTGCGTGGGGTATCCTATGTGACTATGCTAGGAGAGGTAAGCGCTGTCAACTCCCCCTCCCTCCTTGCTAACTTGCTGTGCTTTACAGCGAAGAACCCTAATTTGCTATGTCTTAATTGTTCCTTTTTTTTTCTCCAAATAAATTCTACTATTAGCCAAAACCCCTCCTCTGCTTACAAAGTAAGGGACTGCAATCAATAAAAGGAAACAATTATGGGGAAATGATATCCAAACTCCACCTCTCTAATTCCCTTTTCCCCTCATTTCCGGAGGAGGTAGTACAGGTTGACAAATCGCTATACGCAAAGAAAAACAAATGCACGAGCATGTGATATCAATTAAGTCTCCGTAGAGGCTGTCTCTGTCTCGGAATGCGGGCCTCATCACACACGTTTGCAGCCGTGGTTGAGACGTCGGCAAAAAACGTCTGGAAACTTTTATCCTGGCGCATGCTTTCATGCGTTCTCAGACAGAGGTTTGCAGCGTTTGTTGCATCCACACAGGACGTTTGTTTCCTTTGAACAGCAGTCGCCAGTTCTTCAGTCACAGCAAAGACATCCCGTGAAAGTGAGAGCCCAAGAAAGGTGGAGAACTTCTGCATAAGTGCAAGAAGGCCGGATGCCCTCCTGGCATACTCATCATGTCCTTGTGAGACTAGTTCAAGTGTTTCTTGCAAAGCCTCATAGATCTCAATGAGAGAGTCAAAAGCTCTCTTTTTCGAACAGTCCACCTTGTTGGACACAGTGGTTGAATGGACGGGCTGTACGAAGTTGATGTTTCATGTTGGATTGTTTCAAACAGGACCTGTCGTTTTGGTGATAATTTGATCAACTGAATGAACTCTGTGGCAAAGTCAAGGGCATCTCTTATTACTTTGACCTTTCTGGAAGCCTCTTGTAACACAAGATTGACTGAGTGTGCCAAACAGTGTACGGACACTGCTGACGGGACCTCATCTTTGAACCGTTTTGCAACTCCTGAAACGTGACCCTGAAAAGTACTGGCCCCGTCGTAGGCCTGACCCTTACACTTCTGCACTGGCCAGTCCAGCCTGATCAAACAATCCTTTAGCGCGCAATTAAAAAAAATGGTCTCAGCACAGGTATTGTCAACATGCACCAGTCCCACAGGCTCCTCTTTGACTTCAAACTGCTCAGTTACCCATCTTATGCAAATTACAACCTGCTCCCTGTTTGCAACATCACGGGTCTCGTCAGCTAGTATCGAAAACCAACTCGCTTCTCTGATTTCAAGTACAACAGATCGCAATACTTTATGTGCCATAATCCTGAGGATCTCGTTGACAAATGTCATGTGACAGATATTTTGAACCTGTGTTTTTTTTTTTTCCTTGCAGCCCCTCCAAAGCAGAACTTGAGCAGCTGTTGAGGTTGCCTTCCTGCTCGTCATGTCCACGGAGAGGCAGACCCTGACGCAGGATAAACTGAAGGTTCTTTAATTCGTTCATCA
This sequence comes from Conus betulinus, assembly GCA_016801955.1. Lineage (NCBI taxonomy): Eukaryota > Metazoa > Mollusca > Gastropoda > Neogastropoda > Conidae > Conus > Conus betulinus. The sequence continues at coordinate 27,110 of JADBJO010008735.1, forward strand.
GGCTTTGCAGTGTTTCTTTTGTTCTGTTTCATGCTGACACGTCACTCGAGCATACACTGACGTTGTAGACTGCCTACATTTTACGTCATACACGGCTGCTCCATGTGAAGATGATTTTTCGCGGCTTGAGAACTTTTCCAGTGCTTTCTTCCAGTTATCAAAACCGTTCCATACAAAACGCTGCATCAGGTTTTCGGCCTTGATGATTATCCCTCATCCAGAAAAAGCAACATATCTTGTCTGTTATGCACTAGGTGAAGGCAACGGTATTGCTGGAACCAAGATCTTTGGAAATAGCGGGGCCTTCCTGAACTTACCCAGGTCAGTTTGGAGAGGACTGTGTCGCTCTGTAGCTGAAGGGGTTGAATGCGTCCTTGCAGCTCACAGTAGA